>CAHIKZ030002426.1:0-272500 GCA_903632075.3 Acanthosepion pharaonis | reverse complement strand
CTTGAAACCTCAGAGGGTCACGTGCATGTTATTTTCGCTAAGCAAAAAGAAAAAAAAAAAAATTTCATTTTTTTTTTTTTACTAAATATTCTTTGAAACAAATAATTTGGATTTTTTAATTTAATTTCTTTAAATTTTCTTTTATAAAAACAAATCAGATTGAGTTTGAGATACAATATTATTTTTTTGTTATTTTAACTTTTCATCAATTCTAAAATTTTATCAAAACTACATGCATTTTATTTTAAATAATTGAGTTTTTAATTGATTTCTTTGAATATTATTTTTTTAACAAAAATATTGTCGAGTGTGAAAAAGAACTCCTTAGTCTAACAAAAACGGCAACTGTTTTTTTTGTAAATGAAAAGATTTTTTTGTTCTGTTCAGAAACTACATTCATAAAAGTCCCATTTTTTAAAATAATTTATCTTTTTTTTAATTTCAATTTTGTTTGAAAATAGCGTTATTTATTAAGAAAATATTGTCGGGACCGGAAAGAACTATCAAGTTTGATCTAACAAAACGGGGACCAGAGAAAATTTTTTATATCCGGGTTAAAAGAATTTAAATTAATGCCAGAAAAAAAGTAATTTTCGTACGAAAATACAACGTTTTTGATTTTTTTAAAAACCATTTTTCGTCTTTTTCATCGAATCCATTATAGAAAAAAAAAATCGCATTTTCGAAAAGTAAATTCAAAAACTGTTTTTTTTTGAAAATTTTTTTAAACATCATTTCGCTTTTTTAACTTATTGAAAAAAATATTTAAAAAAAATAAAAAAGACATTTAAATGCCAATTAAAAATAAGAAAAAAATGAATTTTCGTATAAAAAAATAAAAATTGTTTTTATGCATTTTGTCTAATTGTACCAATTTTTTGTTCTTTGTTTTTTTATCGAATATAAGAGTTTAGTGAATTATATATTTTCTATTCTAGTAGGGAAAAAGTAAACAAAGCCTTAAAAATCAACATTTAAAAACCAATGTTAAAAGAGATATGTTTTTTGATTTCATTTAGTGAATTAAACAAAACAAGATTTTAACTGTTGTTTTTTTTTTTTGTGTTTTTGGACTAAAAATTTTAAAAAATAAGGAAAAAACATCTTCTTTGTTTTAAAATAACAAACATCTTTTTATTTAACTTTTTGATTATGCTAAAATGCTTTTTCCCAAAAAAAAGTAAAAACCATTAACTATATGATACAATTGCTTTTTTATTATTATTTTCATACCAGTTAATGTCATAAAATGTCTATTTGCACTAAATTCTTTTTTTTGTTTTTTTTAAACTTTTTAAAGTTATTAAAATTACTGTATTATATATTTTTCTGTTCTAGTAGGGTAAACAAAACCTAAAATAATTTAACAGTTGTTAAACTAAAATTTAAAAGAAAATTTTTTAGCAATTTTTGCTTTCATTTCAGAAATAAAACATCCATTTAGGTGGGACCTAATCAGTTTGTCCATGAAGCAACAGACTTTTTTTCCATTATAAAACAATTTTGCTTGATTTTCTTTTTTTTATAGTTTTAATTAGAATAATATATAAACTTTTCAAATTCTCTATAATTTGTAGTCATCAATGATATTATTAGATTACTGTATTTAAAGTAAATGGAAAATATAATTTTGTTGATGACACCCCCACACCACCACCGGTATTTCAAAAAATTTTGAATTTGTATCATTTTTTTTTTCTGATTAACACTTTATCAATTTGTCCATATTGACAACTCTGTTAAGATAACATAACTCTCTTTATTGAAAAATTTGAAAATTTCATCTGAATTGAAATAAATATCATTTTTAGTTTGAAATATAGCAAAAAAGACATATGTTTAACATGGAATGGTTTCTAACATGTTGTCATTATTTAGGAAATTTAAAAATTACATAACTGAAAGAAATTACTTGATGAATACAACATAAATGTTTTATTTAGATAGTTTTGGTTTTTCTTGTAATACACCAGTCCAGGAAATGCAAATACTGTATAGATTCTCCAAAATACAGGAGAATTGTTGTTAATATTTCATATATTTAAAATAAACTACAATGAAAATTTTATTTATCATGTAACATAGGTATAACTATATAAAAAACCCTATATAATGTATTTACCTGTAGCTAAAAAAAAGATAGATATGCATTATGGAATGGTCATTTGTCATTCTAATTTTAAAATATATTACAGGGGACTGAATAATCATGGGCAAAATGAATATGTGTAGGTGTTTTGAAAGTTGAGCTGTTATATATTTATCATAATAATTCAATGTACATATGACCAAACATGATCAACAGTTACTTGTGCACTCTACACACATTCTTCAAGATTTAGTACTGTTAAGTGATATGGGCAGTGGTTGATAAGATAACAATCTTATCTCTCAGTAATCAGAAACAGCAACAATTCAGGGAAGGAAAATCAAGTGTAAGTTTGCTTTTATTTCTTATCAGGAATTCACCAAATTCTAGTTTGACATGAAAATTTCCTTATCTCTCCCACTGAAATTCAGTATATATATATATATATATATATATATATATATATATATATTTCGCAATAGTCCAACAACTTAAGTGAAGCATCTGGCCAAAGCTTGTCACTGTATCTCCATTTACAGATAATTTATCAATGACTAATTTCACTTCTGTTGTGCTGGCTTTCCTTTCCTTTAAAGCACCATCATCAGAAGAGGCTACATTACACTTGGAAGCCATATTAAATAGCAATAAGTTTCCAAAAATGAAAGAGAGAGAATGCTCAACAGTCCAATATGACATACAATCAGTAACTGACCCATGCCTCCTTCCTCACTTTTTTGGTATGTGACAATGTATTTTTACACCACACAATGTATTCTTCTGCTGTGTTATATATTCTTCTGTCATGGCATGTGTGTTGGATGTAGAGGGTAAATGGCATGAGTCAAAACAAAATGATGATTGCATCATAACTACAAATTTTTGTACATTTGAACTGTCATAACATGAGGACTTATTGTATAAACTTTTTAAAAGTTGATCTGTTATATATTTCTTTTAAATATCCAATGTAGACCTAACCAAATATAATTAACAGTTACTTGCACATTCTACACACTGGCAAGAAGTCTTGAAGACTCCTTATCTACAGCTGTGAAAAATTATTCATAAGGTCCAATTTTAAGTGCAGTGGATGAAACAGAACTTTCCGGTTGTTCAACAGTGGCTCCCATTTGACACAGTCCCTCATGACACTGAAATCTGTCGTACTGCTGGTGGTAGTGTGTCACAGTGTCCCCCGCTGTCCTAAAGGAAAACATCAAACAGAAAACCCTTTTTAGAACAACATTGACATGTTAGTACAAAAACAAAAAAATTCCAAATTCTTTTTAAAATATTGTTGACTTGAATTGTAATAAGCGTTTTAATTTAATATTATCAAATAGTTTTAATTTAATAACAATATCAGTGATTTAAAAGTTGTAAATTATCATAATGATTTTTTAGAATTTGAAAATAATTATTTTTATGTTTGACAAATTATTTCATAATGATATTTTACTATAAACCAAAATAATTATTATAATATATAATAATTTATATAATTATTCACCGATATAAAAATGTTTTATAATTAATAGTGCATATTATATAATATAATATATAATAATATTATATATTATTCATGAAAACAGTTAAGTGTCTTACTTTTACTTCATTTTTTGTTGTACAATTCAGGACATATTTTCTGCAGCTAGAGGTCACCTTTGACTAAAATATATGATTTAAATTTTAAGTTTTTGTTTTTGTATCAATTTTTCTGAGCTGACTTTTTTAAAGCAAAGGTAATCATTAATTAATTCTTAAGCATTTTATACTAATTGTTTATTATCTCCAAGGAATGTGATTTCTGTATAGTTTCTACAATTACTTAAGCTTACAGGAGAAAGTCTTCCATCGGTAATTGTTAGTTAATATATTTAATTTGAAACTACAAAGAAAATGTTATTGACCATGTAACAGAGACAAGAGATGTAAGTATAATTTAGAAATGAGTAGGAATTTAGAGAAAGAGAAATAAGTCATGAGCAAAATGAACATTGATCTGTTATATATTTATCATAATATTCATATGTAAACATGACTGACCACAATAAGTTACTTGGACACTCTGCAGACTTTGGGCTTTTGGTATAGCTCTCTTCAGAGATATAAGCATTTATACCCATTTTGCTAACCCAAGGTGACAGTAGGTAGCAAATAAGAAAATGTGAACATGGCATTTAATTGAATAGTGAAAAATACTCACAGAATATATTTATAAAAAAAAACCAAACCAGTATAATTCTCAATGGCAGTAGGAAAATCTTAATTGATTGGGAAAACTGTTTGTTCATGTTCCATTTTCTCTGTTATGAGATACAAGATGTCTGCTGTGCATGGAAATTGGAAGGAAAAGTGTGTTAAAAAGTAAAACAGCTGGAGAAATTTGTTCAAAGTCAGCTTGCTGATTTTCTCATTTGGTTTGCTTAGGATTTCTATTGTACAATTGATTCCAGTCAGAATAAAATGTGTAATGGGTAAAATTTAAAAACTTATCAGTCTTTCTACCTCTGTTCCTTGATGTTTAAAAATCTAGTTGATCTTTTCACATATATTTGTTTGATCAACATATAGTGTAACGGTGCATTGTTTTAAATTTTTGGAGCATTTTTAAGAAAATACTTGAAAATTGACTTTTTATAAAAAAACATATTTCATAACCCTGCAGAGTTCTTTTTCTTACTCAGTTAATATATTTTTACATTTTCAGTTTGCATCTTTGGGAGTACCTGAAACCATGATGGATATACATAAGAAAGGTCATATACTTACACTTCGTAATTTGAGACAAGGAAATATGCATTAGGGATAAACCATGTCCTGTAAATTCTGTGGTGTTAAATTTTACATGAATTCAAATCTCAAACTATGAACACTCACCGTGACAAGAAAAAATTCCGCTGTGACATTTGTGGATTGAATTTTCCCCACACTTCACATCTCGACACACACATGTTAATACACACTGGAGGGAAAGTATTCCACTGTCAAATTTGTGGATTTAAGTGTTCCCAAAAATCGTCTCTAAAATCACATGCATTAACACACACTGAAGAGAAACCTTACCAATGCAAAATCTGTGGATTTAAATCTTCCCAAAATTCAAATCTGAAGAAGCACATGTTAATACACACTGGAGAGAAACCATTCCACTGTGAAATCTGTGGATGTAAGTTTTCCCAAAATTCACATCTCAAAAGACATATGTATACACACACTGGAGAGAAACCATTCCATTGTGTAGTCTGTGGATTTAAATTTTCCCTGAATGGAAATCTCAAGAAACACATGTTAACACACACTGGAGAGAAACGTTTCCACTGTGAAATCTGTGGATTGAAATTTCCCCGGAATGAAAATCTCAAACAGCACATGTTAACACACACAGGAGAGAAACCATTGCACTGTGAAATTTGTGGATATAAGTGTTCCCAAAAATCAAATCTAAAAAGTCACATGTTAAGACACACTGAAGAGAAACGTTTCCACTGTGAAATATGTAGATTTAAGTTTCCCAACAATTACAGTCTGAAATCACATATGTTGACACACACTGGTGAGAAACCACTGCACTGTGAAATCTGTGGATTTAAGTGTTCCCAAAAATCCAATCTCAAAAGTCACATGTTAACGCATACTGGAGAGAAACCATTCCAATGTAAAATCTGTGGATTTAAGTTTCCCCACAATTCCAATCTCAAATCACATATGTTGACACACACTGGAGAGAAACCATTCCACTGTGAAATCTGTGGATTGAAGTTTTCTCAGAATGGAAATCTCAAAAGGCACATGTTAACACACACAGGAGAGAAACATTTGTTGTGAAATCTGTGGATTCAACTTTTCTCGAAATGCTGATTGCAAACGACACATGTATACGCATACTGGTGAGAAACGTTTCCCCTGTGATATCTGTGGATTTACATTTTCCCAAAATTCACTTCTCAAACAACATATGTATAGACATACTGGAGAGAATACTAGTGATACAAATTTAACTCAACATTTCGCCTGAGTGCTACACAAAGCAATATCAAAGATCAACTTAAATAATTTTACTAATAAATATACCAACATACAGAATGTTCATATGACAAAATGGAAAGTTTGGATTAGCATAGACAGAATCCATAAGTCATGACAAGCACCATATACAGGTACTTTTGAAGTTCTTGAATGGACATCAAAATATTATTTGATAAAAATGAATGATGACATGCAAATCCAAGTATCCATTAACAGATTAAAAACCTTGAAACTCAAAAGCAAATCACCAAGTATGAGAAAAGCATGTGAGAGAAACAAGATTAACCAATAAATCCACCCGACCCTAAGCGAAGAAAAAAAGGTGGAAGATCATACTTCCAGTTAATCTAAAACTAGAGTGGGTTGAAAAGTTTCTTGGAGGAAACAGAACAATTATTTTTATTATTAGCACAGTCTGCCCTAGGGTTGGGGGAATGATGTAAGGGCTCATCTTAAGAAAAAAAATAGGAATGGCTAATCCAGGTCTCTTTAACAGCATTACTATAACAAGTTGTCTGATTGGTTAATAGATGAGCCAATGATAGATTTGCTTTGTTTCCACCTTGGCAGGCAATTTAGAAACTCTTCCTCTTGCAAATTAGAACTGACTGGTAAAATGTATCAAGCTGCATTCTGATCTGCAACCACATGGAAATATCAATGAATATGTATATACCATTTTGAATAAATATCTCTATTTTTGAGATTTGATATCCCATCTTATTTTAAATTTTCTTTTTCCTTTTGTTGTTGTGAATTATTAGAACTGAACCCTTATTTTTTACACTTGTAAAAGTGTCTTCAACAATGTTATTGCTTGTTTTTAATGAGTTTAACACAACAAAATAAAGATGATGCCAAAAGTTACCATTGAACCTGCTCTGTTTTGGACGACACCAAATGTGATGGAATCATTCAAATTCTTTCAACAGTAACACAACTTGTACTTGTTTAAAAAGGGTATACTGGTAGAGAAGGAAGATGGCGATATTCTACTATTATTGAGAAAAGAATCTCTGAGAGATTTAAGTTCATGGGCGATTGACAATGAAGCAAACAGAATCCAGTAATATTATATACTTTAAGTAGGTACCTTCACTAATTTACTGAATTTAAAACTTAAAATAAATAATATTTGTTTTGTGACACTATTTGACACTGGTAAATGGAAAGAAAGTGGTTAAATCAAAAACATAGCTCAGAATGAGGTGAAAAGGGTTAACAAATAGAACAATGGACAGATTGAGAAAAAGAATGAAAATTTAGCTTTTCAAGAAGAGAAAAAAAGCTTAATTCTCTAAAACCAGAAAAATTACTTCAGGAAGCCATGTGGTGATCTCCAAAAGCATCAGTTATGAAAACAATGTAACTAGGATGGATAAGATTTGATCTGTAACCAAATCTCAAGAATAGAGTTTCTTTTTGGTTGGAGTGCAATGACCCTGGCAGGGCTTTGAAGAATAGCTTTCTGAGATACAAACATCTGGCAAATATCTGATTTTGGAGAAGACCGTGATGGGAAAATATTGTGTAAGTAAATTTGAAATGATAATTTTTTAATTAATGACTATAAGGGGATCTCTCCAATTTTGGAGATGTCATTAATTTTCCAAAGCCAGACAGCAAAAAGGGTCTTGTTGGAAAATAGGGGAATCACCGACTTTCACTATTCCAAGTTAGACTAAAAGCAGTGACAACAATATTTTGCACACGTAAATGACATGTGTAAGGAAATGGAATGTATTTCAGCAAAGTGTTATTTTCCTTGTTTTTATATAATTGAGTAACAAGAGAGAAATTCTGTGGGTGATACAGCTGTGTGTGTGTGTGTGTGTGTGAACAGACACTAAGGGGAAATATATCCCCCCCCATACACAGGAACAAAGTTCTGTAAATATCGTTGTTACAGCATACTGGGTAGAAAAGAGAGAAGACAAAGTTAAGAAATGTCCCATTTTTATAGATGTTTATGACCACTTGACAAAACTGGCAAAATTATGTGGGGATAACCTATAAGGCTGACAAAGTTGTAATTAGAATTTGTTATCTTGACTAAGGGACACATGATTTTTCTGGACATTATACATTTTCTTCTGAAATTATTTCATATCTTAGATTAAATTTTGTTTAAATTTTCCATTGTTTCTTTTAATAATAGTGAACTTGGATCAAGGATGCCTAATCAATAGAAATCCATGGCCTGAAATTCCTGACATTATAGGTTGCCTCCTTTCCAAGTCCGTTTTGAAAAAAACTTAAATTGCTGCTAATTTTTCTAAAAATGTCTGGAAAATCTGTTAATATATTATTTTTTGTCAGTAAAGTGCTCACAAATGAAGAAATCTAAAATTAAGCATGGACACTAAACACCTTGATTTAAAGAAATTGGTGATCTGTTGTTGTTTGGAATGGTTGGCAATTATAATCAAGCCAGCACAAAGAAATTTTGATTTGTATAATTTATTTGCTCTGCCATTACATTATGGAACTATCTTCTTTCCTGTGTGTCTTCTCAAATGAGTTTCTTTTGGAGCTGCTCAATAATATCTCCTCAGGTTTAAGCAAAAAAAAATAAAAACAATACACCTACATTCTCTAAACTTAAGAAAACCCCAGAAACTTCAAGAAATATTAAGAGTTAAAACTGTCTATGATACTGAATGTAAGACTGATCCATTTATCTTTGACACTCAGAGCTGAAAGAGAGAAAAAGGTATCAAATGCAATAGGGAGAGAGAATAAAGAGGCACAAAAAAAAAATAATGAAATGGAGAAATAAAAAAAATTCTATAATGGAAGAAGAAAAAGATCGGCCTTTACACAATAAAATAAATTATTTTTTTTACTTAAATAAAATAAAATGAAAAAAATAAATAGTCAAAAATATACCTCCTGACAAGTGGACAGAACAATTACTCTGGAGTTGGTGTGTTGAATATAACACCATTCAACTAAGTGATAAATTTCATATCAGCATTTTATATACACTGCGTGCCAAATTATTATCAAAATAACTTTTTTTCTAATATTTCAAAAACTGTCCAATCAATTCACACAAAATTTTCACACAATGTTGGCAACACTGACCTGCACAATCACAGAAATTTTCATACTGATTTGTGCAATCTAAACAAACTGGCGCCATATTTGTTATCAGCACAGTGATTTGAGCGTGCCAAATTATTAGAAAGGTTTAGTAAAATTCCCAGGATTGAGCAAACAAAACGTTTATTAATGTTGCACGTGAATGTTTATGATCAAAAGAAGCTAATAAATAAGATAATCAAACAAATAATAACAGATACAAACAAAGGCACATTTTTAAACAAATTAATAGGGAATGTGCTTTCCCCGTTTTGAAATTACTTGAAGAAGTCGACGATCCATAGAATTTGTTAATTGTAGGATGTCATCTGCTGTAATGCCACGAGATATGTCAAGAATTGCTTCCCACAACTCAGCGTTGCTCCTGAATTGTCATCCATTGGTGTACAGTCTTCACTTCATGATGCTCCAAAGGTTTTCGATTGGGTTCAAATCCAGAGAATTTGCTGGCCACTTCATTTTTCGAGGTCCATCGAAACCTGTTTCAAATATTCAGTAGTCTGGTGAGCAGCATGTGAGGGAGCATTATCTCGCATAAAAACAATGGCCCTTCTGAAGGCAACTCTTTGCCTTTTCATCCACGGTTCAAGATGCTCCTTCATAAACACTATGTATGCATCAGCAGTCATTTTGACGCCATCTGGTACTCTCCATGGTCTCATTAATGTTTTTCCAATAATACCACCCCAGATCATTATGCCTCCACTGCATTGTTGGTGTCTCAAATGCTGATGGCGATTCTGTCTGTTCATTACCCAGCCTTTGCACCATCTATCTGACCCATCAAGTGTTGCTCGAGTTTCGTCTGTGAACAAAACTTTAGAGAAGTCAATCTTCATATTGTCCTCGACCCATTTCAATCGATTTTGAATGTGATTTCTCGTCAACGGAGGCTTCGATACAGGTTTGACTGTTTTTGCTATTTCCCTCAGATACCGACACCAAGTACTTTTAGACACATTAGGATCCCCAATGTGACTGAAAAGCTCTTGACTGGTAAGTCCAGGGTTCTTCTGGGCCTCTCATTTAAATCGTGACATGAGACAACGTGAAATAACCCTCGGCTTGCCTTTATCTGCCCTTTTTGCGTAAAGCAGTGAACTTTTTCACTGTTTGATGGCACCTCCCTATCATTTTAGAAATTTCTAGGGTAGATTTACCTTTTGAGAGTTCTGAGATGATAGTTTTCTTTTCAGCATCACTTAAACTGCTTTTACGGCCCATCTTTTCACTGAATTCTTACACTTTTCTAATAATTTGGCATGCTCAAATCACCATGCTGATAACAAATATGGCACCAGTTTGTTTACATTGCGCAGATCATTACGAAAATTTCAGTGATTGCGCAGGTTAGTGTTGCCAACATAGTGTGAAAATTTTGTGTGAATTGATTGGACGGTTTTTGAAATATTAGAAAAAGTTATCTCGATAATAATTTGAGTGTATATATATATATATATATATATATATATATATATATATATAAAGAAATATACATGATACCATTCATTAATTGCACAACTCCAAGTTTCATGCAAAAGCAATATTCAAGTGCTGGAAATATATTTATTTTATTTATATTTTGGATTGATAGCATTTTTTTTTTTCAATTTTATGGTTTCTGTAAGCTGTATTATTGTTGGGGTGGATTATTATTGGAGTCAAAATATTTAAATGAATTGTAGTTTAATTTTAAATTTGAATTTAATCTCAGATTTACATTTAAGATTATACATTTAGAAATAAGAAATATAAATTCTAAATTAGCAAGACACTGATTATGAAAATAAGCAAACAAAGAAGGGGTGGAAAATCAAGGGAAGCAACTTTTTTTTTTTTAAATCAAGAAAGTAATTGACAATAATATCTAAACTAATGAAAACTTATATATATATATATATATATATATATATATATATATATATATATATATATATATCACCAAATGGTTAAATATAGGTAGGTATACGAGCAAGCGATTGTATACATATTTATGTTCCTATATAAGGCTCTTATTTCATTTTACTTTATTTTCCTTATTTTATTTTAAATCATTTTCTTTCCATTGACATGTATTATTATTAGTAGTAGTAGTATTAGTACCTTATTTTATATTGTTTTATTTTATCACAACATTGTTCTTGATATTAGTTTTAAAACTAACTAAATAGTTAGTTTAGTAAAATATACTTTTTTGGAATGTTGTGAAAAATCAGTTGTTTCCAAATTTAATTAATCTGAATTGAAACAAATGTAACTTTTAATTTAAAATATATCAGAAATGTATATTTTTAACATGTAGATCTTGTTTTTTTTTTCTGATGTGTTAAATGATTTATTGACAGAATGATGTTTAGTGAGGGGGATTGAACTGAGGAAATTACTTGATGACTACAACATCAATGCTGCATTTACATACTTTTTGTTTTTCTTCTGACATGTCTGGGGAATACAAATACTCTGTAGATTCTTCAATTAATTGAGTTTACAGGAGAATGTCTCAATGTTAATATTTCGTATATTTACCCGTAAACTATAATGAAAATTTTATAGATTATGTAACACAGGCATAACTATATAGAAATCAGTCTGTACATATACTTACCTGTAAATAAAAAGTATTCATCAATATGTATACAAAGATGTACATCTTTTAAGCAAGTGTTGAACAACTTAAGCCAAGCAACCAGGCAATGTTTCTCCCTTTTCAGAGCCATTAACATTGTCTAATTTCACCAGGAACCTAACCATGCCAGCTTCCTTATTCTAGTCCTGTATGATGACATATTCTTTTGGCACACAGTGTATTCTTCAGGCAGACACCATAAGCTGAAGCAAAATTAATGGACACTGTGCCATAACCACAAATTGTCATAGACTGCAACTGTCGTCATCCTCCTGCACATACTCTATAAGCTTTTTCAAAGTTGATCTATTATATATTTAATCTGGTTTACACAAGACCAATCATAATTAACCATTGCTTGCACATTCTATATCTAGACACAGTCTTTTTTTTTTTTTTGTTCAGTGATATATGAATTATACTCATTTGGCTAAACCATGATGTTGTGCATGAATATATACTATTGGTTTCATTAACAAAATGAATAGCTATACAACATAAGCATATAAAAAAATTAAAATAAAAAGTCTTCATATAAAAAAATTGAATATATATATATATATATATATATAGATTTTCAAAAACAAGAAGATAATAAAGACCCCATCCTTAAATGGGAAATATTTAAAAATGCCCCAAATATAAAGCAGGCCAAAAATTTTGTAAATTATGTACAGAGAAGAAATTATAGCTTTATATGATCAACCTAACCAGCTATTAAACTCCAAAACTGAAATTCTCAACATATGTAGGCATAAAAAAAATCTTGTTACTAAATTAACTTTTTTTTTCGTTCTTCCCCCCGTTTATTTGTCATTCCATTTTAATGTATTCGTATTTTAATATCCCTCCCCCTTTCTGTTGAATAAATCTTTAACACCCAATTCCATCAGGTTTTGCGTTTCAAATCTTTGCATCTTTAGCCAAATTTCCCTGACGATCCGTTTAGGTGAAACCTAGGTAGGTTTGTCTGGCTCACTAGGTCTGCTCTACGGTTGTATTGAGCTCTTTTTGTTAATTGTTTACTCGTATCGGGGTTTTTTCTTTGGGCTTCAAACCTGCATCTGTGCGATTTTTTTTTTCAGACTTTCATATTTTTAGCTCTTTCTTTTTTTAAAACCTTTGTTTCCCAAATTTGATTGATTTGATTATTGGCAAAATGAAAAAATTCAAGAGTGTTTCAAACGAGTTATAAAATATATATATATATATATATATATATATATATATGTGAAATGTTCATACAAGGTGTGCATGTGTTTTTCTTTGAAAGGGACTTGAACCTGAAATAAAATATAATATTTGGTACTTATGTTGATTGTCATGAACCTGAATACATACGTCTTTCTAATTTGACTGCCAGGAACAAAAGAGGATGTTTAACTTTCGCGCCTAATGATTCTCAGTTCACGTAACTATCTATATATCTATTTTTAGCTTTTTAAAAGGTTAGTCAAAGGGAGATAACTTTTTGTCTCTCACAACAATGTAATATTGGCTGGTGAATACATACAATAGAATCATTAACTAAAATTACCGGGGGTAGCAGGAAATCCCATTACGGCCACAAATAGAATAGCTGAAAAATCACCACTGTTTGACGAAAAGAATCTCCCAAAGACCAGAATATATTTGCAACTGTGTCAAAAGTGTTGCCCAGTGTCAGAGGTTCAATTGGACGACCAAAATCAATATGCCACGTTCCAAGCACCCGTCTACCATTACATATGCACATAAACATGCAGAATAAGAGCCAAAGGAGTATTGTAAAATAATACATCAGAAAAACGTGCTCAATGCTACATGACAGAGCATGTATATGATAATAATCTGGTTTGCACACAATCAACCATTAGTAACTTTTCTTATATATATATATATATATATCAGTGATCAAGTTTGAAATTTAGCCAGAAAAGAAGTCATGAGCAAAATTAACATTCATAAGCATTTTAAAAGATAATCTGTTATATATGAATAGTTTTCCATAAGAGAGTTTCTTGTGAAACACTCACTGTAACATTTGAGTTTAATTATATATGGATAAGGCTTCAATGTTCAAATAGAAAAAAAAAATGGTATCAATGAAACTTTTCCATTTTTTGATGGAATGTTTATCTGAAATGTTCTCATCATAAATTTCACATTAAAATTGTTTCTGGTTGAGCTTGATTGAATTGTCTTTCTCTTCTTTACGGGAACATTGGTGGATGATGACAGAATTTTCACAGACTTGTCAATTTCTGGGAATTCTTTAAGCAGCACTTTCTTTCAGTTGACAATATTTGCTCAAACATTGATTCATCTATGATATTCTCTCTTGTGGTTTATGTGAGGCCTTTTTTAAAAAAAATAGTGGACAAAAAGTTACACATTTAAATGAATTCAATCCTAGGTGATACTGTAGAATTTTTTCTATTTTCTATGATTAAGTGATATAAATCATATTCTCTAGCTGCAACTCTGTTTCCTATTCTTTCTGCTAATTCTATTTAGTCATGTACCATGCGTACACCTATATGAATCATGTATCTTTTGATACATGACTGACGAGGCAGATTTTTTTCCCACAGTAGGTTGCCATTTCTTTTATGCATTAAACCAGTTTCATCCAAGGCATAGAACCTGGTTCATAAAATTAAATGATCCAAAATAGATGTAAAAAAAAAAAAAACCCTAATCTGTCCTGTTTAAAATAATTTTATAAGTTCCAAGGCTATAGAACATTTCTGCCCTGCTATTTAAGAAGAAGAAAGATTCATACCTTTCCCAAGGGTATAAGCACGAAAGTGAAAGTAATGGATTTGACTGGAATTTGAACTCAACTCTTTGATTTCATCCGAACTGCTATCCATTACACCACCATGCCTCCTAATTCTATTACTATTTGTTTAATATTTGCACTATAACCTTCTGACGACATTTTGACGGTAAAATAGAATGTTATATTTATCGGAAAATCATATGGAAATTTTCAACATTATTTTAACCGCTTAGTTTCAGTTTTATTCTTAATGTCAAGGTGGACAAAATGTCTTTGCAATTTTTTTTTTTTTTACAGATGCATATTATACACAGGAATATATATTTCCTACTTTTTGGATCAAAACTGAAGTGCTCAAAAAAAAATCAAATCAATTGCTCTAAAATCTGAAAGAAAATAATGTATTTTGTCTAGGTACTTCTAAAAATTCACATTCTGTGGTGAAAAATAGATTAATTTGAAAATTCTAGAAAAATAAGACAAGTGTTGGATTTTAATAAAATTGTCAGAATTCATTCGGAAGTGGATGAAATTATTTTTCTTCCATCTAAAAATAATCATTTTTTTTTGTATGAATGAAAAAGTAAACTAAAATTCTTTTAAAAAAGTTTATACTTGAAAAATTATTAAGCAAATATTCAAATATACCTTTATTTATTAAAAAAAAACTTATTACGAACAGCAACAGAATGCAGTTCAAAATTGCACTGAAAAAGTATGAGTATTTTTTAAAATATATCATGATTTAACCTTGCTTATCACTTGTTTTTGGTTAGTAAAATACAACATATAATCATCACAACAACAAAGTGAGACATTTATAACAATCTGAAGGGTGCTGTTGTAAAAGTTCAGTGACGTAAGAAAGTTCTTGTAATGTTGTTGTTAGAATATTTTCTGTTTGTGTTTGTGAGTAGAGTTTTGGAAGTTATAAGTCTATCAGTAAAGGCAATATTTAAGAAGAGAAGTGATTTACCATTGGTCGTCATTCCTTGACCTTCCCAAATCCACATGCTCTCCTTGCAATATGTCAGTTGAAAAAGAGAAAATCTCATTTACCGCCAGTAGGGCGGTTTCCTTTTTTCCTATGGAATCATGGGAATTAGATTTTTTTTACTATTTCACATGACTGGAAGATCACTACAACATATTCACAGTTCAGTGTAGAGTTTCTGGCTACAAAATCTGAAAGAAAATAATGTATTTTATCTAGGTACTTCTAGAAATTCACTTTCTGTGGTGAAAAATACATTAATTTGAAAGTTCTTGAAAAATCAGATAATTGTCAGATTTTAATAAAATTGTTAAAATTTATTCAGAAATGGATGAAATTATTTTTGGAATGTTTTTTTTTCTCAGAAAATCTTACTTTGTAAACTACCACTTCACTCATTTAATTTTATGAAATGAGAAGAACTTTTTTGTATCACTTAATTATTATACCAGTTATAAGAACAAGTCATCGGAGAATTTAAGTATCAGGTCATCCCATAAGTTCTGTCCGAATTTTGAATAAAGGAAACAAGTGACCAAATGTTACATTTAATTACAGATTCAATCAACAACGTATTTTCCCTGATTATCTATGACTTCCTTCCATCTATTAACAAGCTTACTAATTCCATTACTGTAAAATTCTTTTGGCTTTGATTCGAAGAACTCACAAATGTTAGTTTTAACCTCTTCCTGTGTTACAAAAGCTCTTTTTTCCAAATGATTCTGTAAGCTACGAAACAAATGGTAGTCTGAAGGAGCAAGATCGGTGGACGAGGAATTTTCTCCCAACCAAGTTCTTCAATCATTTGTGACGTGATTCTTGCTGTGTGGGGTCACGCATTGTCCTGATGAAACATTACCCCTTTTTGATTCACTAGAGCAGGTCTTTTTTCCTCAAAGCTTGGTTCAAACGCTCTAATTGCTGACAGTATATTTGAGCATTAATTGTTGCATTAGGTGGTAAGAATTCAAAGTGGATTATTCCTTGGTGATCCCACCAGATTGAAAGAAGAACCTTTTGCCCATGAAGTTCCCTTCTCGGTTGTGGCTTGGGTTCTTCCCCTTTACCAAGCCAATGTCTATGATGCTTAACATTTCAATAAAAGATCCATTTTTCGTCGCCAGTCACAAGTCTATCCAAAAAAGTTGAATCAAGTTGGTGAGAATGGAGAGAAGAGCAGATGTCAACTCGAGATTAGAGGTTGTTTTCAGACAATTCATGAGGCACCCATTTTCCAAGTTTAGGAACTTTTCCAAGTTGTTGAAGATGACGATGAACATTTGTATGGTTTGAACTGAGAACCACTGCCAATTCCTCAACTGATAAAGCAGGATTTTCTTCAAGGGCTGCTTCAAGAAGCTTTTCATCAAATTCAACTGGAAGCCCGTGTTATAAAATAAAATAAGACATATCTCGGCTGATTTACAGGCAAATACTCAAGAGCGAGAGTTCTTGTGGATTCACAAAACCCCCACAAAATGACCATTATCTTTCTTTTCAAATGTTCCCGACACACGTGTTCCGGTCGAAAAATAAAATATTTAAAATGTTCTATTTTTTCCCAATAAAAAAAATCTTCCCTCCTAATTATACTCGCTTCATTTTTCGAGCCTGTTAAGCCATAAAAAAACACTATAAAAGGGGTCACACAGAAGTTCAACAGGCAGTCACAGGTGGCCACGGAAGAGACCCGTCACGGTCAGGCGTGCGGTCAGCAGCTGTCAGCAGGGGAGCATCAACCACCGTCAACATGTGTGAACTACTATGAGAGATCCGAAGCCGGCTTATGAACTATACCACGAGGTAGCTGTCCCAAACCCACTCGTTCCTGTTGAAATAAACCACGTAAATCTATTTCTGCTGTTGTCGTATTTCTTTCTTGCAACCATACGCTTGTCTATAACACCCGGTTCGATCTTCATCTTCAAGGGTGAAATCTCCACCTCTGAATTTTGCAAACCATCTTCTGCAAGTTCTTTCATTCACACATTCCTCTCCATAAACTGAGTGAATGTTTCTAGCCACTTCGGCTGCTGAGTTTCCTTTCTTGAACTTATAAGACATTATGTGCCTCAAATGATTCTTGGGTACTTCTATGTTAGCAGGGTTTTAATCAAACAAAATTTAATTTTATAGTTCTCTGAAATAAAATTTGATCAGTTTAAATGCATCTAAACATAAAAATAATGTTCAGCTCCATTAGACATTATAAAAAAATAAATTTTGTTCATTTTAACAAAAAGTTAAAATTCGGACAAAACTTATGGAATGACCTGATATTTAAAATAATTAAAAGAAAGCAAGACTTAGTAAAAATGAACTGGTGTGATATTCTTCTAATTGACACACCTTGTCGGCCACATCTACAGGTTATGTAATATGCAAGAAAGCAACACCCCAGAGAATCAATAACAGCATTTACAAGACCATTATACTCACTTGCTGAATGCTGTGACTTCGCTGACATGGACGAAGAAATCAAGGACAAATTTATAGTTGGTATTCCAAGACAAAAAGGGGACTAGCGGAAGGTCTGTGTCTCACTGCCCCATTCCAAGACTTGTGACTCAACAACACCTTACTAACAGCAGAAGGTTTCTAGGAAGTCATGACACAAACTGAGAAAAAGTGAACAAAGAACGTCGAAGGAATACGAACGAACCACATCAAGGCTCAAAAATCAAAAGCAGATGGAACATATAGCCAGAAATCGTATGGTAGATATAACCGATAATATCACTAGAATCAGGGTCTGATGGAAGATAAAACCAGCAGAAAATGTATCCAAAAAAAAAAAAATCACTTCACAGAATGTTGTAGATCGAAGAAAAACAACATTCATGAAATAAAACCTTACAAGGATGAGTATTTTCAAGGATCACTCTTAGTAAAAAATAAATATACATGGTTTTGTTCTGGTATGTGAACATATACGACCATTTGTAGATGTCTGTTTATTAACATGACCACATGATTTATATTTAACGCAAAATACCACAAAATATGCAACAAGAAGAAGGAACAAAAACGGTTTTATAACATTTATATTTATTTTCGTATAATGATGGCCATGTGTAGAGGTTAATATTTTGTTGGTGTTATGTCCCTTTGACGGAGTTAAAGTTTTATTGATGAAATTGAAATATTTTTATCTGAGTTCACAAAAGTTGAATCATACTTATTATAAAACCCAGGTTGTGTGTGTGTGTCTGTACGTTTATATATTTGATCGGATTTACTACATTTTTCAACCGATTTCAACAAAACTTCACAGGACTACATAAAATTACCTTTTTCAATGTTTGTTCTGACAGTGCCAAAAATTGGGAAAACAATTGTTTTTATTAAAAATCAATTTGAAAACACGATTAAGAGGCATCGCAAAAATGAAAAGGGGACAACTCATATCGAGTTATACTTATTATATAACCCAGGTTGTTCGTGTGTGTGTGTTCGTTTATATATATGGGATCGAATTTCCTACATTTTTCAACCGATTTCAACAACTTCACTTTTTTTTTTTCAAAGGTAGTGTTTCTTATTGTCTTTTACACTTTTTTCTTTATTTTTACATTCAGAATGCTTTAAAAATTCCATTTACAAGACAATTGTTTATAATAAAATTCTATTCAATTGGTAGACTCATAACGACTGAAAACAATGTTTTTTGTTTGAGTTTGACCAATTCAGTAAAAAAAAAAAAAACTAATTAAGACATTGTTGTCCGTCAACCTTAAACAATAATCTTTGTCAATTTTATTTTTCAGTCTTTATGATGGTCAATACTTGATCTATCTCTTACTGTTAAATCCCCGGGCAACGCCGGGCTCTACTGCTAGTGAATTATAAAACCGAGAAATGCTGAATAAACTTGTAGCTTTAGAAGAGAATTTCAAAGAGAAAACTTCTTGCTGCTTGTTTGGAAATGTTTAGTATGTCTGTAATGTATTTTGGAAAATTTTGTACGTACGTGTATGTGTGAATATATTTTTAATGTCTGACCGCACATGGTCGAGACAAGAATCCTTTAAAGTTACATCTTCGCAGGAAAAGAGAAGAGAGAAAAAAAGAGAGTGAGCAAGCTTGTGTCTGCTATTTATAATTAACGTAATCACTGATAGGATCACGGGAAAACGCGACTTGGTCATGTACTGGAAAAATATTTGTACGTGGGTGGATTGCAATGCCCACTTGTGTGTTTATTGGCCAATTAGAAGCTGATATTTCCTGAAAATCTGTATGAAGTCCAGGTAAGTTCATGATCCACTTTTTTGCACAGATTTGTACAAATTTCAACATTGATAAGAAGGTGGTAGCGGGATGCTAAAGTTTGCAAAAAATTGAAATATTGACAAATTTTTGAAATTTAAAATATGAACAGGAGTTATTTTTGTTATTAACTTGAGTTAGATAACATCCTATGTGACAGACATTTTCTAAGACTGACAGAAGGAATTTTTAAGAACTCAGGTGGCATATTATCATGCGAAGGAAAATTTAAGACTTCCACAACAAATAAAGGAAATTCCTACTCATTCGATGTATACATAATTAAAGTCCTTGATACAGAAAGTCTGCTATCAAAAGATGTTGCTCATTCAATAGGAATAATAGTAATTATGGTAAAAAAAGTACGGAACATATTCGACCAAGGAGGCTGTATAGCAAATAAAACCCTATTTCCAACACAATTACATTAACCACATACATCCCATATTAAAACATGCTCAAAATGTATATTCTATCCAATAACAGAGAATATTAAAAACATGCCAAAAAGATTTCCACAGATCAACATACACCATTTAAATTAAAGTGTCTATTGGTTAAAAATTAAAATCACTATGTGAAAACAGTTGATCAGTCAGCATAAACTAAAACTTTATTTTTATTGAGCCTACTTTCACGAAAAATTCGATGTTCAGCGAGCAGAAATACAATTGTCTTCATGCCATTCAAGCACATGAGAAGACATGGCTACTCAGCTTTTTCCTTTCCTGACAGTGTGCTGAAAGAAGCATGTCGGTAAATTCAAACAAATCATTTCAACAACAGTGATGGTCGGTGAATCTTCGCTGATGATAAGTCTTTTCTTGACTGGGTTGTAGACATATTAGACCTCAAATAGGTTTTGATGAGTTTGAGTTTACACAAAGCCTTGTATGGCAAATACATATAAATATTCTTAAAGTAATCCAATACACATTGAAGCATGTATCCTCAGCTTTCTGCCTTGAACTCTCTAACAATTACAATACATAAAGTCCTTGCAAAACATACAGGCACATGATTATGCTAATTTATCCATCTACCCCACGTTGTAGGTAGATACCTGTGGTGCTATCATGTCTTTGTACAACTAGACATACAATAATTAATAAAGACTACTAATAAAAAGAAGTAAGTGTGGTGTGATAAGTATAGCGATTAGTCATGTTTAAGTGAATGTGTTATATAGGAATAAAGTGTCACTGCCAACACTTGAGTTTGAACATAGATTACCAGTGAGCAAACACAGGCAATCCCATTGTTGAATTAGGTGGATCACGTGACCATAGAGGAAACACATAAGTACAAAGTATCATGACGACTAAAAATTGCATTTCTATTCTATCCTCTATTACTATTCAGATCACCATTTCTACTCTATCCTCTATGACTATACAGACTACTATTCTCTACTGTGTTCCCTATTTCTGTATTCAGATCACTATACCAAATACTATTTGAGAAAATACTATTAGTGCATTATTTGAGGGCGTACTATAGTTGTATCTGCGATTACAAAGTATCTACTACAACGATCATTACAAAAGTGATGCGTTGGCATCACAAAAGTGGCATAAGTGTTCGTTGACATCACAAAAGAATGTAAGTTTATATCAGGCTGGGGGTAGTAGAAAGTGCTTGTTCTCAAGGTGGGGTAATGCATGGTGGTGGTGAGGCCCTTCTTAGTTCTTGGACCCTCGAACATAATACTGGCTGGTCCCCCATCTCATACACCCTGCATCACAGTAAAACACAACTTTACTTACCACATGGAAACTTTTCATGAAACAAAACATATAGCTGTTTTCTTCTAAAAAGATGAAAGCAACAACTGAAAATGTTCCTACTTTCAGAAGCAGAGAAAACACAGCCCATTCTCTTCAAAAAACTACCCACACAAATGAACATACATGGACGGCACAAGAAAATGCTAGCAATACATAAGGTACCACTTAAATTGCAAAGAAGTCAACTTTCAACTCCTTCTGGCATAGAGCAAAAAAGATTAAACACTGTCCAGTCCCACTGAAGCTTAATAGAAAATAAATGTGAAAAAATTCAACAACTATCAACTCGCAGATGTTTCAAAAATTTGCCAATACAACTAAAAAGTAAAAACAGAAATAAAGTGGAACATTTGGAAAACACCACAAAACTGAAACAGCCTCTATCTTTTTACAAAGTGTAAGACTTTGTGGCAATATTGTTTTGGAGTTTGTATCCCCCTCAGGTTTTTTTTAATTTTCAGTGTGAGTGTTTTAATATATTGCTGAATATTTTATTTCAGGACCTTCACAAAAAATGAAAATTGTTGAATCTTTAGTGGTATCTATTTATATGAGGTACCTCCAAAAATAAAAAAGCAATGCCTCAGGTTTAAAATGTATTTAAAAAAATGAAACCTCTCTCTTGAGGCTTATATTTCGCTTTTAATTCCAAGCTAATAGATTGTATTTAATGTTTCCAATAAGCAAAATACTTTGTGGTATTTCAAATCCCATTTAAAATGAGCAGAATCATTTTTTTTCTGATTATCAATAAAATTAACATTGTTTGAAAAGATATCAAATTTTTTTTGGCATTACCTAGTATTTAGGTATAAAAATGAATCCTGATTAAAAGAAATCCACTAACTGCTCCAAAATATACATGTATGTACAAACAAGTAGTTTTAAATGTCTATATGAAGATTTATTGCAGTATAAAATAACAAAGACGATTTGGCAAAGTTTAACAAATGTACCCACAAAAAACACCAGTATGTCAAAAGGAGTTTTCTTCTTAACAAAACAATCAAGTATTTAAGGTACCACTAAATGAATTTTTTTTCTGAAGTGAAAGCAAATATCTCTTCTTTGAAAATGCAACAAAATTTTCGACAGTTATTCATTGATGAAAGAATTGTATACAGAAGAGCCTAATTTATTAGAAAACCCTGAATAAATATTTGTGAAGGGGGTTAGTTTCCCTACCCATTTCAACATATTATGAAAAATTTGAATTTCCATGGTTGACGACAAATATTTCTTTTACAGTTTTATGAAGAGAAATCCTTGAAGATTTTATTTCAATAAAAGCTGTTGCAATATAAAAATAGCAACTCTGCATTGAAACCTAACAAAAATAAATCAAAATTATGAAAAAAGGATTTTTGTTATAACTTAATGTTTCCATATTTTGGTAAAACATGATTTTCTTCCAGATTTCACAAAGGGAAAAAAATTAAAATATTACTTTTGGCAAAATTAACTTGTAATATTTCAGTGTGATTTTCTATTTACTGCTGGTAGATGTGATGTTTTTTTAGATGTGTATGAAGAAGGAAAAATTAAAATCCCATAGTATTTTCACATTAGAAATATTTTTAAAAGAATTTTATTTTATTATTTTCACAGAAGTTAGATTATTTTTTTGTATGGAAGATCAAATAGGCAATAGTTCTGAAACATATCCCTTTTAGATTAGTAGCAATAACAGATATTAGTTTCATAAAATTTCTCTGTTCAGTATTTGCATGTGTATGTTTGTTGCAAATGAAGAGGTGAGATAGTATAATGTTCAGCGATCAGAGTTCAAATTATACTTGAAGTTGTGTTTCTTTCATACTAATGTTGTTGGTAAAACAGAAAATAACTTCAGCTTATGTTTGTCAAACTTTACCTCATCTTTTTCCTCATGTACTTGACTGACAAAGAGAGTGCAAAGATATGAATTTTTTTAAAACATTTGACCAGCCGGTTTCAAAAGAGAAAGATTACTCCCATGTACATGTCATTCATGTCTGGATGCTAGAAAATATAAACACCAGAGGTTTTCACAGCAGGCATTACTTCATGCCTTTTTAGAATTATGTTAAAAGAAAATATTGTGCAACAGATTACAAGTGATTATATTCAAACAGGTGTAAATTATACAGTGCAGAATTCCAAGCAAATATAACACCAGAAACATCACAAAAGAAAACTTTATGAAGTGGAAGTAGACATATGTCTATTTCCGTAAGATAAATTTTGGAAAAATTGACAAAATTCTCAATAAATCTCAATAAGAAGAATGAAGAAAAGGACAAAAAAAAATACAAAACAAAAATATATATATATTGTTGGAAGGAAACATAAAGGGAGATAACTCCAAAGTATTGTAAGAGTTATCCCTCTTGCTTTGGACATCGTGACGTCAGATGTCACGTGGGGATATACAGCGAGAGATAAAAAGATGGCGGACTACACAGGGACACGTGTGGCAAACGTCTCTCCATATTTCACTAATTCTTTTGTAGAGTAGTATTAACTCAGTTTATCTAGTAATTAATAAAATGCTGTAAACCTAAAAATGTTCTTGGTAATTATTTCCAATCAACAAATGCATTGTTCGGTCCTCAGAACTCACACAAACATAACACACACATATATATATATATATATATATATATATATATATAGTGGGGGAAAATAAATATTCGTACACTTGAAAAATGGTATTTTTATAAATGTAAAATCCTTAAATAAAACAAATTTCACCACATTTTATGTATAAAGACACATACTATTAAAAAATAATAACAAACTTAATTCTTATTCTAACAGAAATTAATGCATTTTTTAAATTCTAACTGGTGAAAAAAGTATTCGTACAAATAAATTATTAGAATAAAATATATTCTAGAATGTTCCAGTAATGTTATCAGTGATTATAGTTAACGCTATTAGCCATTATCAGAGCATTCTGCAATTTCAACTCTTATGAAAAGGTTCTCATAATGCCTAAAGGTAAAGAAATGACTATTTCACAAAAACAATACATTTTGTCTCTTTGGAAAGATGGGAACAGTTACAGAACGATTTCTAACAACCTGAATATTCCTTTTACTACAATTGCTTCGTTCATTGCAAAGTTTAAAACTCGTAACAGTGTCGAAAACCAAAGATGAACAGGTGCTCCAAGGAAGATTTCTCTAAGATCAGCAAGGATATTAGGACGCCAGATCCAACAAAATCTGCAGGTTACCCGAGAAGAGCTGCAGGAACATCTGCATGCATTAGGGACTAAAGTAACCAACCGTACAATAAGTAATGAGCTACACAAAAACAGTCTGAATTCACGCATTCCAAGGAAATCTCCACTCCTCTTGAAACGACACAAAGATGCTAGGCTAAAATTTGTTAGAGAGCATAAGGATAAAAAATATTCATTTTGGGAAAAATTACTATGGACAGATGAAACTAGAGTTGTTTGGTCATAATTATCGAAATCATGTGTGGAGGAAGGATGGTGAAGCCTACTTACCAAAGAACACGTTGCCAACTGTAAAGTTTGGTGGTGGCAGTATCATGATCTGGGGCTGTTTTCTGCAAAAGGTGTTGGCAGAATATCAATAATAGATGGCAAGATGAATGCCAAAAGACACCAGAAAGTCCTGCAAGACAATTTAATGCATTCTGTTGAGAGACTTCGGCTACGTCCTGATTGGGTTTTCCAACTGGATAATGATCCTAAGCATACCGCTAGATCTACAAGGAAATGGTTAGCTGAAAGTAACGTTGATGTCTTGCAATGGCCAAGTCAGTCCCCAGACTTGAACCCAATCGAGAATTTATGGCGATATTTGAAAATTCAAATTGGGAAAAGAGCACGAACAAATATCAAGAATTTGAAGACAATATGCCAAGAAGAATGAGATAAAATACCACTCAATGTGTGCAAATCATTAGTTGAGACGTACAGGAATAGACTGGTAGCTGTTGAACTCAATAAAGGATATTCCACAAAGTATTAAATTAAGTTAATATGCTTTTTTTGTTTTGTACGAATACTTTTTTCATCAGTTAAAATGAAAAAAATGCATTCTGTTAGAATAAGAATTAGGTTTATTACTATTTTTTAATAAATTGTATCTTTACACATAAAATGTATCAAAATTTGTTTTAGTTAAGGCTTTTACATTTATAAAAATACAATTTTTCATGTGTACGAATATTTATCCCCCCTCGACTGTATATATAATGTAAGACAAAAGAAAATCAACTGTAAGACAGTAGAAAGTAAAAGCTTCACAAAGCAGGAAAAGTGTTCACACACAAAAGGGATACAGTACAGTGGTTATAGCATTCTAAAAGAGAAGAAAGTGCCAAGCAAAAGTTCAGGCTTGTTCCCCATTTAGAGCATTAAGAAATTTCTTGAATTTTATTCTGCTGAAAGGGTTTGTACATAAATCAACGCTATTTCCTTCTGGTGGAATATCATCCAACATTTTTGTGCCATTTTGCATTTAACTCCATATGTCCACATGTTTTGAATGTTGCTGATAGACAAGATATTTAAATACAACTATACTGACTTGACTGTCTGAAAAGATAGTGGCATGCTCATTATCATTTGAAATAATCATGGTATATAATAATTGGATAAACCATTTTGCTTTTTCTATTGTGACTGCTAATGCCATATATTCCACATCATATACTGATTGGCCACTGTAGGTTGTTTTCTTATGTTATATATCAGGCTACCAACTACTTCTCACTAATATTTTATATCTGCTTACATCTACAGATATCACTGTCTGTTAACTAGAGTTGTCCGAGAGATGCGTTTTGGGAAATTTTAATCTACAAGGAACACTTAAAGCCACAGATTTTGCAGTAGAAACATCTCGTACTGTTTGTGTTAGCATGTGCTTTTTCATATTTGAAATTAGCAAACACTTAAATCCACAGATTTCAATGGAAAGGTTTCTCTCCAGTGTGTGTCCGCATATGTTGTTTGAGACTTGAACTTTGGGAACACTTAAATGCACACATTTCACAGTGGAACGGTTTCTCTCCAGTGTGAATTAGCATGTGCCTTTTGAGATCTGCATTTTGGAAAGATTTATATCCACAGATTTCACAGTGGAAACGTTTCTCTCCTGTATGCATTAGCATGTGTTTTTTCAGATTTGAACTTAGGGAACACTTAAATCCGCAGATTTTGCAGTGGAAATGTTTCTCTCCTGTGTGTGTTAGCATGTGTTTTTTCAGATTTGAACTAAGGGAACACTTAAATCCACAGATTTCACAATGAAAAGGTTTCTCTCCAGTGTGTGTTCGCATGTGTTGTTTGAGTCTTGAACTTTGGGAACACTTAAATTCACAGATTTCACAGTGGAAAGGTTTCTCACCTGTGTGTGTTATCATGTGTCGTTTGAGACTTGAACTTTGGGAACACTTAAATCTACAGATTTCACAGTGGAAAGGTGTGTCACCAGTGTGTGTTAACATGTGTCGTTTGAGATGTGAATTTTGTAAAAACTTCCATCCACAGATTTCACAGTAGAAAGGTTTCTCTCCAGTGTGCCTTAGTAAATGCTTTTTGAGATCTGCATTTTGAGAAGATTTATATCCACAGATTTCTCTGTGGAAAAGTTTCTCTCCAGTGTGTGTTAACCTGTGACGTTTGAGATGTGAATTTAGGGAAAACTTAGATCCACAGATTTCACAGTGGAAAGGTTTCTCTCCAGTATGTGTTAATCTGTGTCGTTTGAGATGTGAATTTCGGGAAAACTTACACCCACAGGTTTCACAAGGGAAAGGTTTCTCTCCTGTGTGTGTTAATATGTGTTGTTTGAGATGTGAATTTCGGAAAAACTTACAACCACAGATTTCACAATGGAAAGCTTTCTCTCCCGTGTGTAACATCTCATCTTTTTTGAGATATGAATTCATGGACAATCTAACTCCAGTTTTCTCATATGTTCTCGTCTGTGAATGAACAGCTATTCCAAGAATTTCACAGCATAAGAATGCTTCTTTGTTTCATGAATATTCATGGTTTCCTGGCATTAAGATGCAAGCTGCAAAATGAAAAAAATGAACTCAGTGGAAATGTAGGAAGGAAACATATAATGTTGGATTATGTTAATGGACATATTTTATTTTGGATGGCATGTGAAACTAGGACAGGTCTGCCAATACATTACTAAATCGTATATCAGTGAACAGAGATGTGTGAAGGTTTTAATGGACATAGGAACAGAAAGGCAAAGTCATGAAGTTGAGTTCTAGATTAGGAAAAGGAATATTTAGAATTAAAAACCAGTTATGGTATTATGCCAGATACATGCTACACTCAAATTTAACACTTGGCCACCAAATAAGCTATAGGTTTGATTTAGGGTTACTCATAGCCACTGAGTGCAGAGCAAAAGGATGTGACCACACCTGCATCCAATATAACAGGCAAGAGAACAGGAATATTGGCGAGGTGGATATACAAACAACAGCTGCAGATATGATTCAGGCAGTCTCTCATACACTGCAGACAGAGAATGAAAATGTCTGCTTGCTAGACTTGGGATGAAAACAAAGGCTGTATACCAGAGACTGGCTAAGAGGAAGTGAAGGAAGTGGGAATAAAAAGTAAATTAATGAAGATTGATGCCTTATGGTATCATTTAATTAGCGACCCCCATTCATTATGCACCAAATACTTATTACAAATGGAAAAGGAAATCTCTCCCATATCCTTATGAAAACCTCATGGCAATTTTATTGATAAAAAAAATAAGTCAGTCAACCATTCATAATGCATAGGGATGTATACTAGAAAGCAAGAAGCCAAAATAGAAGCGTGAGAGAAGAAACTATAAGCATAGAACTTACAGTTACATCCAAACTGTAAAATTCTCTAGTACTACACTTAAATTCATAAATACTTTTTTCTTTGTAAAACAATGCCCTTACTGAATATGCGCTGTAAATTGTAAAATAAAAAATGTAATAAAACTAAAACATTAATTAATTAGAAAAAATTTTAATTTCTTTAATGAATAAGATATATTAAGGACTCTATTGTCTTAAGAAAAAAAATTTCTGTGAATAATAAATTTTTACAAGAATTGTTTTCTTTTTTTAACTTTTAATTATAATGATTTATAAAGTTTTTAAATCTTTTAAAATTCTGTTTCAATATTGTAACAGGAGATATTATTAAATAAAAACTATATTTAGTAATCATGAATCGAAAAGCTTATTACAATTTAAGGATCCGCAATATCTTATAAAGAATTTTGAATTTTCTTTGTATGTGTATAAATGTGCCAATTTTTGCAGCTACAGATGATCGCACACATTAACAGAAAATAAGATAAAGAGAATTACATTGTGATGAACAATGAAAAAAAATTCTTCCAGTTAATTTAAATTTGTTTTGAAATAGAGCAAAGTATTTTGCTTATTGGAAATATTAAATGTAATCTATTAGCTTGAAATTACAACTAAAATGTTGTGTATGTTCAGTTATACTTTCAAAAATGGGCACATTTCATAATATTTTATATACATAAAAATTTTAAATTATTTTTAAAATCTTGGTGCAAAATGATTTGTATTAAGCTTTTCAATTTTTGATTAGTGAACATAGTTTTCTCTTAATAACAATATCACCTAACTGGATGAAAGTAAGATTTATAAATTATTATAATTAAAAAAAAAAAAAAAAATGAAACAATTCTTCTCAAAATTCATTATTCATTGAAACAAATTTTTTCTTAAAGCAATAGTGTCCTTAATAAATCTTATTTATAAAAGCAATTAAAAGATTTTCTAATTAAAGAAATATAGCCTCAAAATCGCTAAAAAATTACCATACCTTGATGAAAACATACTTCAAATGCAATGAAAACATATTTTCATCATCAAAATCTTTGTAATTATGAAGAGAGAGGATCAAAGTATTTTTTGAATATCTGATTAAATTTTTTACTCCATCTTCTTGCATCAGCAATTGTGCTAACTTTTAGCACAGCAAAATTTATTCTCTTTTTTTATGGTGACAGACACATTAATTTGGAAATTCTTGCAAAAATCAAATAATTGTCAGATTTTAATGAAATTTTCAGGACTCATTCACAAATGAATTACTTTTGAAATTTTTTATTAAAAAAAATCTTGGTAAAAATATTTTTTTTTACATGTGTTTCCTTCCCTTATTTAAGTTTATCGAAATTTATGAGTCGTACGGACACATAAAATACAACTGCCAAACTACTTTAAAAATGAAATAATTAATAAGAAACTGGTAACCACAATAATGTTAAGGAATTCATTGATGATATGGAAGCTGAGCAATTTTAAGTTGGCGTATAGTATAGTAGGGAAATAATAATCAAAACTCCTTCACCACAGTAGAGGCTTCTACTAAATTAGTCTTATCCTCAGTTAGACAACACACCATGCTAGCTGAAAGTATCATCGGTGAATACTGTGAAACAAAAGAAGCTCCTAATGCTTATGTCTCTAGCATAAATAACCTAATAAAGGCAAACCATGATAATGTCAAGAAAAACCATTAATAATATGGAAGCTGAGCAATTTGGAACCTACTTGAAGTTGGCACAACAGTATAGTAGAGAAATAATTACCCAACAGAAGTCCAAACGAGAAGATGTAGAAGTAGAAATTCTTTGGAGGTTAGGAGAAGAATTAAAAAAGATCGAGCCTCCAGAAGAGATTAAAGAAACTAAAAAGCCACACATTTTCTGCTATCATCACAGAAATCCTGCAATCAGTACCTCACTGCGTGGAAAATATTCATAAAGTATGAATTGAAATATAGTTGGCTATACCATATATATAAATAAATGTGAATGTCAGCATGTCACACATTTTCAACTTTACTCTTAGACGTTGTAGCCCAACATATCATACCATTTTGGAATCAGGCTGACTCTGTGAGATTAAAAACATTCTAGGTTGGATCTGAACCCACAATCCTGAGATATTTTTTTTTGTGTGATAACAGTTTATATAACTTTGAAATAAATTTGAGAATAATTGAAATTAATTGCAGAATCCAACAAAAGTCACCCATGAAATAAAAATAATTGTTTGTATGGAAAGTAAAGAGCTATATACATCAAACAGGCTTTCAATTAAGTAGCGATAGAAGAATTATCATTGAACTTTTAAAATGTAAGTTTAAGTATTAATGCTTATTAATTAAATGCAGTGATCAATTTTGAGTTCTTCTGTAGTTTATTGTTGTCTATCACATACAGCAGCAGCATGCCTCCAAAAGGAAATCTCTACTAACAAAGGACAAGACTGTAATCAAAAGAGTCAAGCCTACCTCAAGAAAAAGAAAGTCCCATGCAAATGAAAACCCAGATCAAACGGCAGTCAAGAGAGCTTCCACTGCTGAGAATATGCAAAGTTTAGGGACTCACAAACATCTGAACAAGCCAAAGAGCCAGTCAAGAGCCCTCAACAAGAGTTAGCTGCCGACGGTGGCTTTGAAGCTGGTCAAACATATTTAGACAATTGATGGTGTCAACAAAGAATTTGTAGAATTCATCATGGAGTTTTCCAATCCATATTATCAGATTTACTACCTTCATGATGATAATCTAGATAAAGATTGTCAATTGGACAAATATCAAATTGTTGCTGATTATATGTGGGACTTAGCTCTGTAAAATTCCAGGTAGAATTATTACACCACAAAATAACCTGTCCTGGGTATGACAATAAACTACATCCATCAGCCATGAATCCAAGCATTAGGTTAGAGGTTTTGAGGAGTGTGGAACCACCTTGTAATTGCTATGGTCCACAGGTCCTCCCTGACCTGGAGAGGTAGCACTTATTAGGGTCCCAACTATGGGCAGATAGTGGAAAAAAATTACACCTCAAAATGTTCCCAAAAGTTTTTCAATTACTAACATAGAAATTTTATTTAATTTCTATTGGTAGTGGATTATGATTGAATAAATTAATAATATTAATACGAAAATGTAAAATACTCTAAAAATGTAATAAACTAATTTTACATTTTCATAACACTCATAATATAATAATTACTAAAACTAAGGAATAAAAAAGTAATGCTATAAAAATACAGAAATAATAAATAAAATACCATAAAATTTCATAAATGATAAATTTACTAATCTTTTATTTCTGAAACAATATAAGATAGGAACCTAATAATTATTGGTACCTCTCTTATGAAATTTTATGGTATTTTATTGGTTATTAATTTTTATATAATCTCTCTTATGAAATTTTATGGTATTTTATTGGTTATTAATTTTTATATAATCTCAGTTATGAAATTTTATAATTTATTTTATTATTATTAATTTTTATAAATCTCATTTATTATTTTTTATGGTATTTTATTGGTTATTAATTTTTATATAATCTCAGTTATGAAATTTTATGGTATTTTATTGGTTATTAATTTTTATATAATCTCAGTTATGAAATTTTATGGTATTTTATTGGTTATTAATTTTTATATAATCTCAGTTATGAAATTTTATGGTATTTTATTGGTTATTAAAATATAAAAATCTTATGAAATTTTATGGTATTTTATTGGTTATTAATTTTTATATAATTAAAATTTTATGGTATTTTATTGGTTATTAATTTTTAATAATCTCACAAAATTTTATGGTAATTTATTGGTTATTAATCTTTATATAATCTCAACATTTCATTTTATGGTATTTTATTGGTTATTAATCTTTATATAATCTCAGTTATGAAATTTTAAATTTAGTTTAATTTTATTAATTATTTCACATGAATCTCCAACTGCAGACCAATATTCAATATTTATTACTGTATTTATGTGAATGGGGACATACGCATTATTGTCCGTAGGTATGCTACCACACATGAAAAAAAAAGAAGTATTTTTACCAAGATTTTCTAAACCAAAAAATTTCAAAAGTAATTTCATTCATTTGTGAATAAGTCTTGAAAGTTTCATTAAAATCCGACAATTATATTATTTTTGTAAGAATTTCCAAATCACCTGAAAAAAGACACTGAAACACTAATCATAAATATTATGTTTGTTTAACCAAAATTTTCGATGTGCTAGAAAGGATTAAAAAAATTAACATAATAAAAAATATCAGAATTTAAAGTTCCAAGGTCAGGTCATTTGTTGTATACAACAAGGTTTATCCCCAAACTGTTATGTTGCATTTCTGTTAAAACAATAAATAACAATTTGTTATTTTATCTCCTGAATTGGGACAATATAAGAATCTATTTTAACCTCCAAGGTCAGGCCATTGGTTGCATTGAGAGGTGATTATAGTCACTCCAGACCTTGTCCTTTTTATAATGGGAGAATATTTATTGCACAATGTACAAATGTGACACACGGCCAAAAATTTGGGATGGGGAAGGTTGGTCTTCATCTGTCTTAAACTTAGCTAGCCACAATCACTGACCCAAACATGCTAAAGTAACCCTTGCACCAAAACAACACATTCTTACTTACCATTCTTACTATATCCACCATAATACCTAAGACTCTCTGAAGTCCTAACTAGTCCACATATGTAAAATTTGTCTGGGATGGGGATAAAATAACAACTTTTAAATCTTTATAACCCCAATGAATATTTACAATAGAAAAAGAAGATTTATTTAGAAGAAACAAAACAGTATTAGTAATAAAAAAAAACTTTGTTCTAAATGTGGATCAGTTAACTGGGACTTCAAAATTTGTCCTAAAAACAACTTTTCAAACCAAACAGCAAATATTTTATAAATCCCATTTCTGTTCCAATTAGGGTTATTCCAATTGTCCTTGGATTTATAAACTGAGAGAAAATATTTGAATTTATTTAATGTTGTTGTGTAGACATATGGGTCACTATTCTGGACTAGAAATAGCATCAGTGCCAGCCCAAAATCTGTTAAAATGAGACATACGTTCATATTTTCTTCCTTAGTCAATCACTTCTGACACCATGTTTTGTTACCTCATGTCTTTCACAACATTCATTGGTGGTCAACATGTATGAGAATCAAACTGAAATGAAATTACATTTAATAACAAATCTCTTGGGAAAAATTATTCTACTATGTATATTGCATATATATATGTGTGTGTGTGTGTATATATATATATATATATATATATATATATATATATATATATATATATATATATATATATTTTTATATATATATATATGTGTGGTACTTATTGGAAAGCCCTCAATATCAGTGATAGAATTAAAAAACATATTTAGTTGGATTGATGTGAATTTTGTGACCTTGAGTTTCACGCTATTTGCGATTGTCAGACAAACTGATTAATTTTTAAATTTTGCATTTATATATGGCTGCGTATATCTGTGTTTTTATGGTAGTGGTAGGAAAAGTTGTCGTCAGAATGCCACATACATACACACACATTCATTCATGGGAGCTCACACAAACATAAACATATATGAACACAGTGTAGGACTGGGCATATATGGGCATCCATGTGTCGTTGCGTACATACGTACGCAGTTGGCTGCTGTATTCAATGTTGGATTGTGTAGCGAACATCTTTCGTCAGTTGCAGTGTCAATGTGCAGACCATTCATTCATATATATATATATATATATATATATATATATATATATATGAGAGACCATCTTTAAAAATATATGATCATTTTCACACATCAAATTTATTTCTCTTTCACTAAATTTCAACCTCCTTCTAATATATTTAAAATTAAAATAACAAATGACCATTCCATGAGGCATGTGACCACCTTTTTTTAGCTGCAGGTAAATAATATATTCATGGAAATTTCTATATAGGCATGCCTATAGTATGTAATCAATAAAATTTTAATTTTAATTTAGTATGTTGCAGTAGGTAAATATATGAAATAATAACAATTATTTCTGAAAGACTTTCTCCTGTAAGCTAAAGTATTTGTAGAATCTATATGATATTTGCCTTTCCTGGAGATGTGACCATTAGACTATGGATAATCATTAATTAAATGATTTAATTAATGATTATCTTCATAATATAAAAAATTACAACTCACAAAACATAAATATTTATTTATTGTAATTTTTTCATCTAATCTATGCAAAATGTCTAATTTTAGTTTTCAATTTCTTAAAATTTAAAACTCATAATTTAAAGTTTAAATTATGATATATTTTCAAAACTTGTCTTTCAATTTTTCTTTTCTTTTTGTAATTGTTAATTTTATGTAATGGACACATTTAATTGTAATTGTTTGCTAATAAATCTTTCATTGGGTATATTTTCTGATTTTCTTAAAAATAATTCAATTACCAAAAAATAGGAACACACTCTCCTTGTCAAACTTTTGTCCACTTTTTGAACTTTTAAACTTCTGAAAAAATTTTGAAACAAAATGATTTCTTTTATCAATAGGTATAATTTAGTTTCTTCCCATCAATTTTCTTTTCTTTCTGGATCATCAACTGAAAAATCAATTTGATATTTTGACTGTTTGTAAACAGAATTCTTCAGCTATTTTTCTTGATGACTCAACACCCAGTGATTCAGTTAATCATAGGAGTGTACACGGCAATACAAAGGGGGATAATCAAATGATTTTTTTTTCAGATTTGTCAATTAAAGGGTGTTCCAATAACTTGGACTGATTTTGAATGTGAATTAAGTTTAAGTGTCTAATGATTTTGTTCTTTTTCTTTCAGATTTAACAACTTTGTTCATTGGAAATTTCAACCATGGAAAGATTAACAATCAAACAATGTGTTAAAGGCAATTGGCCACCATGATGCCTTTAGATTTATTCCTTTGGGGTCATCTCAAAAGTAAGGTCTATGCCAACAAGCCAACAACTGAAGGATGAGATAATGAATGAGCATAATGGTTGATTGAGGAAAACTATGAAGAGACATCATCAAAAATTTTGACCATTGAGTGGAAGTTTCATAAATTCCTGAAGCCTTGACAGACATTTGAAAATATTATTTTTTTCCATTTTCATAATTTTCATTAAATGACTTAAATAACATGATCAAATAGGAAATAAATAATTTTTCAAAAAAAAAAAAATGGACTGATTTATTTACTGTTGAAGTTCCGTCTTAATGAAACAAACTTTATATGTTCATGGCAATTTCTCTATAGAATATTCTATTATAAAACAGTAAATTTTTTTTTTATTTTGTTTAAATTACATTGTTCTTTTAAATATATGAAATATCAACAACATTTACCTCGAAAAATTTTGTTTTCATCAAGTTTGGCGTTTTTTTGATCAGACTATGCGCTTTTTTTACTCAAAAAAAAAAAAAAAAACAAATTTTTAATTTTAAATTCAGACATGCTTTCAGGAATAATTAAAAATGTAAAAAATTATTTTCAAAAAATAATTTTGATCTTTCCTCTTATTTATAAACGTTTAACATTTAGATGATAAAATTTTGTTTTGATCAAAAAAAGGCATCTTTTTTTAATCATGTATGCTTTTTTAGTGATCTTATACGAAAATTAGTAAAATTTTTAATTTTAGTTTAGTACATTGTTGTATGTAAATTTATAAAATAAAAGAAATTTATTTCAATGACTCTTTAAATTTTTTTAAATTTTTCTCAATTTTTAGAAATCAACACAGTTCGTTTGCCTTTCCTAGATATATATTTGTTTTCAGCATTAAAAACTTTTTCAGATAAAAAAACGACTAATGAAATTGTTTTTGAATTAATAATTATCTTTGTACCTCAAAAAATTTTCACAATTCATAAAAACTACATATTTTCAAAACACACTGCAATTAAAATTGATTTTTAAAATAAAAGGCTTTTTGGAGTATAATTTAAAAGAAAAAAATTCTATTGACCTTTGTAAAAAGAATAACAAAGGTTCCTTGAAAAAAATATTTGGACAAAAAAGTTAGTTAAACTTTCAGATCCTAAAGCATAAATGTCTTAGTTTTATTATAATGGACATTATATTTTCAATGAATAATGAATCTGTAAAAGAATTATTTTCATTAAATAAAAAATTCTTAGAATAATTTATAAATGTTTAAAAAATCATAAAATTTTGTAATCAATGATGTAATGTTTGTTAAAACAGTCACTTCAATGTTTTAAAAATAACTTAAAATTTTATTTACATCATCAAAAAAGTTAGTATTTTTTATCCAAATTCATATTAGGCATGTCTGTTAAGGTATTTTATTTTAAATAAAACAGAAAATGTGGTCAATGAGGACATTTAAATTATCCGAAATGTTTTTTTCTGAGTTTTTATCAAACTAAAAAGTTCGTTTAATTTACCTATATTTTCAGGTGAAAATGGTTCATATGAATAACGGGAAAACTGGATTATGTTTTTGCTGAAAAACTTTGTATTTCTTTCTCAAAATGGAAAAAATTTTCATTTAATTCAATAAAACTTCCATTTTCAAATAAACTGCAATTTTAGTTCAAAAATGTTTTAAAATAAAATAAGACATATCTCGTGTCTGAACACAAACAATGAACAAACAAAGAATTACACTAACAGGTGTAAAAGAAGAAATTGTTCCTTGCTCAAAAATACTTTGGACAGACAATATGTCAAAACATTGTATCGCTATCTCAATATGTTTTTTCAGACTTTGCATAAAATTTATTGTTAAATTTAAAGTAAAATCAACAAAATAATAAACCTCTTAAAAATTCAATATTTGTCAAAGAAATTTGTTTCAATAAAAATTAGTAAATTCAAGAATCAACAGAATTTGGTAAAAAAGAGATATTTAATCAAATATTACATATATGTTACTTGATGTCTCTTCATGTTTGTCTGTCAGAAGCTAACTTAATACATTGTCACTACTCAAGTGCCAGTCATCAAAAAAAGGAGAATTTCTAAATTGAAATGAGGCATGGCTGTTATTAGCTTGTCTATTGACCAACCAGAAGACTCATTACATGCTAATTATAGCAATGTTGTTAAAGGGACCACTGGATTGGCCACTTTCTTTATTTTCCTAGTAGGAGGGGCTGTTAGAAAACTTTTTATTTTCATATGAGATTAAAAGTATAAAACAGAAATTAATTAAAAACTACTTAAATTATATTTTTTAATTAATTTCTTTTCGACCAACCAGAGGACTTGTTACATGCTAGTAACAGCAATGCTTTTAAGAGATTTTTATGTATCAGTATATATTTAAGAATATAAATAAAATCCCATATTAATTAGCAAGGCCATGTGATACTGTTAATAAATTTAAATAAACTATTTGCTAATCATAAACAGAAATGCTAACTACAATTCAACAATCCAAACTCTACAAAACTGGATTTTTAAGAGATTTTCAAATTTGTTGTTTTCAAACCACATTTAAAATGAATTCAGTGAAAGACTATTTCTACTGTTGTCAATGTTTTTTCTTGCAACCATGCCTGAAAGAAAACAAATTTATTTATTTTCGTTTGGAAATTAACTTTCTTTTTAATTCAACAATCAAGGTCATTATTGTCTTTCAAATAAAAACCAAAATTAACCATTTTTTTTTGGAGGGGGTTAGATTTTTCAAAAACGATTGATGGTCATTATTTTTTATTTTTTCAAAAATCAATCAATGATGGTAATAGTTTTTTCATTTTTAAAAATTAAAATGGTAATATTTTTTGCAAAAATTTATTTCTTAATTTTTTTGAAAGACAGATTTCTTTTCTAAACATTTTTTTCTTCAAAATTTTATATTTTAAGGATTTTTTTCTTCAAAACGTATTGTGTTTTTTATACTGGTTTTTGCCTTGAATTTGGGGGGTTAACTATTGTCTCATAGGTGGGACCCACAGGTTGCTACCACTGTGATTGGACCTGGGAACACCAGGAATTAAGAGGTCACCCGACACTCCTCAAAACCTCCTGATCATGCCCTTGTTGTTGGACGTAGTTTATCGTTTACCCAGATGTGAATGCAGTTTATCCCCAGACTAATGGACAGACTGTTAGCACTAACAATGAACCAAAAAATCCAGCGTCAATGAGATCGTTTTTATTCCACTGATCATCAATCAAATTTGGGGCATCATGTGAGGTAAGGTCACATGACACATTTTGCTATCCTGGGTTAAAAGACCTTTTTCATTGCAGTTTTTTCCCATTGCCATTTCTACTTATACGGTGGTTGATTCATTACAGCCTGGAATGCCACATATGGTTTTGTACAAACGTGCCTCGAGGTTTGCCCAGTTATTGGACTCCGCGCAATTGATCAGGAGGAGCATTCTATTATCTCGGGGAATGCTATTGCTCGCATTCCTCGGAGAAATCACCTGGAACTTGTTGGTCAGGCCTGTTGCTGGTATTAATCACGCCACGACTGCATCATTCTTTACCATGGACAAGCTTTTCCAGTGACCCAGCTGGAAACATCCAGGTTCCCCATTCAAAATTAAGTGTGTCAAATCCTGGTCAGTGGGGCGTCAAGGCCACTCTTCTATCAATACCCCCATCTCACAAATTGAGCGCCTTCGGTTCAGGATCAATCGCATTCTTCAAGTGTTGACAGTCTGTGGAGGTCTATCAAGTGTACATTTAGATTCATTTAAATTCAAGCATCTCACTACGAACTGGTTGTATACTATAAATGGATCTTCTAATCTTTGCTGATACAAGAAAAACAAAATTTTTGACCAAAATTTCAAACATGATAGAAAAGATTAAAACATTTAATAAAATAATAAAAAAAAAAATATATTTTGATCAGTCAGCTTAATAACATAAACCTTTTAATGATAAAATTTGGTTTTATTTTTGTTTGGGATCTTTTTTTCATCATAGTATGCTTTTTTTTTAGGAAACTTTTAGAACATAAATTTTTAAAAAATATTCTGTATTAATTTTCATTCAAGGCCAAGTGATATTGTTATTAAAATAAATCTATTTACCTATCATAAATGGAAATGCTCATTCCAATTCATCAGACCACAGTATTTAAAAAGAATTTGGTATTTTTTTTCTGTCTGTAAACAGTAAATATAACGTTTTTTTTTTTTTTTTTTTTTGTTACGGACGTCCATAGATGACATTATCAGAAAATAATAGAGGTTTGAACGGGGCTTGATTTTCTCTTTTGCTAAGTTTTCATAATATTTTCACAACAAGCATTTTCATTATAAGCTAAAAAAATTCATGAGATTTTTACATTTGTTTATTTTCAGCTATGATGGTGGTTCGATGAATGACGAGAAAATATGCCAATGTTTTAAAAATACTTAAAATCTTTATTTGTATAGGAAAATAATTTTTCATTTAATTCGCATTGGCTTCGGTAGAGGCTCTTTCAAATAAAAGTGAAATTTTAGTTTAAAAGATTATTTTTCGTTTGGAAAATGCTTTCTAAAATTCAACAATTTACTTTATATTGTTTTAGAAAAAGATTCATCCCCCCCTTCATTCTTCATTCTTAAATGTTAGATAGATTTATGAGAAGAAAAGAAAAAATCACTTGCGTTTTGTGATCATTTTTATTCTACTGATCATGTAAATTTGGGGATGGAGGATTTATCGGTAACGGACGAGTTCTTATTTTGAATGGGGATCCTATTTAAAACCAGCCATTTCCCCCCATTTTTTTTTTTTTCTCCATTGTACTTATACGGTGTTTTTTCTAATTGAGAAAATTTACCGGACCTTGACGAGAAATTCTATCTTAAGTCGCAACCGGCAATATGTTGCAATTTTCTAATCTCTTGAACCTTTAAGTGTTTTCTCCCTCTGTCGATTGCCGTGGCTGGTCCAAAATAATTGATTTGTTCCTTCTTGAGTTCGTTACTCCTTTATCTAACTAAAGTCTTATTCTTTTACCCTCTATTAGGAATTTTGCTAAAACATTAATAGCGATGAGTCGATGAATATTTTAAATAAATATGTCTGTAAAAAAATCTTTCTTTACTTATGTACAAATTTTCTGTTTTCTTTGAATTCGCATTAGCTTTATCTATCAAATAAAACCGAAATGTAACTGAATTTCTTTCAAAGAAGATATATAAATTATTTAAAATGTGTGTTTCTCACAAGGTGAATCAAACCTTTTTAATTACAGTGTAACCCGGATATAAGTCCGGATATAAGAGAGTTTTCTCTGTCCCAAAGTCCCATACTTACCTTTCCAAAATAGACCAAATCCAAACCTTTTCTTTCCGGTCCCGAAACTCTCTTAATCCGGGATTAAGCTGCTTCTATTGTTGGACTTGATATTTATTTATTCCTTAAGCTCCACAATATTTTATAATCAATAAAACTTCCAATTTTTAAAGAAATTGCAATTAAAAATGATTAATTATTTGAAAGCAGAACGCATATAATTTCTGAACACAAACAGCGAATTACTGTATACCGGTGTCGCAGAAGAATTTGTTCCTTGCTCAAAAATAGTTTGGATACAGACAAAATTTCAAACATTTTTCATAATTTTTATTGATTTTCGAAAATTTTAAAACAAAAAAAAAAAAAGTAAAAGAAACCCACTTGAAAATCTAATATTTGTTTAAAAGAAAATTAGTAAATTTAAGAATTAACAGAATTTAGTAAAAAATTCTTACTTTTTCTCAAGGTCACACATAAATAACATTTAGTTTTAGTTTTTTTAGCATTTTTTTATATTAATTCTTAAATGGCAAGGTAAATATTTATATATGTCTTCATTTACCCATTATTTCATTTTTCTTATTTAATTTGGTTGTCTCTAATTATTAGGGTATTGATTATAGGTTACATTTATAACTAAATTTTATTTATTGTTGTTTAAATATGAGTACATATACTTACATCTACACACACACACATATATATATATCTTTGTGCATTTAGGCAACAAATTCTTTTTCAGTCATGTCTGATTGAATAAGTTACAAACATTATATCTGATTATTTTGATCATAATCATTACATATTCACAAATATTTTTTTGTATATTACAATTAAATTAGGCAAGAAATGCACTTTAACAATGAGAATCACTTTCATTAACCAAGTATTTTCCATCTCTTTCTGACATCATTATCAGGGGTGCAATTGGTAAAGTAAAACTATGTGTAGCTCTCTCCATTACTGAATTTTTCCTTTGCATTTAAATGCTATGGATGACAGTTATAGCTTTAGCATTCATTAAAACATGAATAGTTATTAATTATGAAATTTTTTCTTTCATGCCAGTTAAAAATCCCTGTGCCTAAGCAAATATCATTAATCAGCTCTCAAAAACAAAACGCTTGAGAGAAAACAGCTCAGTGCTGTAACGACAAAGCAAATTATACAAATCACAATTTCTTTGTACAGGTCTGACTGACAATGGTTTATCAAACCAAGAATACAATTTGCCAATTGTTTTAGTCAAGGTGTTTTGAGATGTGATTTTAGTGAGAAAGCAACTCTGCAAATTTCACAGTAGAAAGGTCACTTACCAGTGTGTGTTAACATGTGATGTTTGGCATGTACATTTTGAGTAAACCTAAATCCACACATTTCAATAGACAGAGTAAGTACCTCAAATAAAAACCAATTCTTAATTTTAAAATGCATTTGGAAAAATGAAAGATCTTTCTTGAAGATTTAATTTTAGCTCCAATTCTGAGTTAACAGATTAAATTTACTACCCCCAGTAAAAAAAATACTTTTTGATGTATTTCAAATGCAATTTAAATAGTTTGGAATCTTTTTGTTGAATAAAGTCATTGTTAAAATCGTTCATATTTATTTTTTACACATCCTTAACATATTTTTAAAATTTTTAATTAATATTTTTTCAAAAAGATATAAACTTTTCTTTGCCATGTCATTTACATGTGCAAAAAATTGTTGCCACTGCTTTTAGTCTAACTTGGAGCAGTGACTGCCAACATGATTTCAACATGTACCTACTGAACTGGGCTTATATAAAGAATTAAATTTATTATCAATAAAATGTTTCCTTCATCTTTCAAAAGAAGTTGAGAAGGTTGAGATGATTCACAGGTGTCATGAGGTTTCTGGTTTGTTTAGACAATAGTTCAGTTTTACAAATCTTGTACTTTGAAAATAAGTTTAAAATCAGGATTATTAACTCAAATAGTGTGACAAACATTCAGAAACAGCTATAGGATAATTGTATTTCTCTCTAAATCTGTAGAATTTTCTACCTTCTGCATTTCTTTCTTTTTCTTATTACTTCAAACTTTATATGGCATCTTTTCAGACCATCAGACTTGAGCCACTTTTTAATGTTTTGAAAATCAAATTCCATAACTGTTTTATTTGTCAGGCTTCATATTTTTGGCATTTATTATTTTACAATATAAATTTGAACCTCACATATAAAAAAAAACAAAACATGGAAGGCACATTTTAAGTAACCATCTGCCTTCATTATTGCAGTTTTTTTATTTAAAGTTGTTAATGCTGGATTTGATATTTCTTTCTCGAACTGAAGAACATTTTAAGTTTTGTGGGAAAATTTAAATCCATACATTTAACAGTGGGATGGTGTCTCTCTAGTGTGTGTTAACGTATGTTTTTAGAGATGATCATTGAGAAAACATACATCCAGAGATTTCACACTGGAATGATTTTTATCTAGTGTGTGTTACTATGGTCTTGAGATTTGAATTTAGGGAAAACATATCCACAGATGTTACAGTGGAAAAGTTTCTCCTTAGTGTGTGTTAACATAGGTGATTTTAGAGATGATTTTTTGAGAATACTTAAATCCACAGATTTTGCAGCGGAAAGTATTCTCTCCCATTTCAGTCAACATGTGCCTTTTGGGAGATGAATTTCAGGAAGATTCAAATCCACAGATTTCACTGTGGAAAGGTTTCTGTTCAGTGTGTGTGTTAAAATGTCTTTTGTGATCTGAATTTTGAGAAGATTTAAATTCACAGATTTTGCAGTGGAATGGTTGCTCTCCATTGTGTGTATGTATGTGTTGTTTGAAATGTACATTTTGAGAAAAGTTGAATCCACAGATTTCAGTCGAATGTTTTCTCTCCAATGTGAGTTTTCATGTTTGAGATTTTAATTTATAGAAAATATAACACCACAGTTTTCATAGAAAATGGCTTCTTCTGTATGTGTATTCTGTTAAATATCACATGTAGACTTACAGTTTACTACAAATCCAAAAATTTTACAGTGTAAGAGTGCCTTCTTTCTCATGAATACTCACCATGGTCTCAGGTGCTCTCAAACATGGAAAATGAAAAAGAAAAAATATATTGAGCACATGATTAAAAAAGACTACACCACATAGGGTTATAAAATAGGTTTATGGAAAAACTGCACCCAAAATGATAAAACCTCACCATTATACTGTGTTTGCTAAATAAAAAAATGTATTATGTTGTTGATTGAAAGGGATTCACCATCAACTAGATTCTTGAATACAAAACAATCTAGGCAGAATGACTGATAATAAAGTATAATAAAAATAGGATTCAATTTAATTCATGTTTATTTTAGCATTTGAGTTTAAAGAAAATATAACATCACAAATTTTATAGGAAATGGTTTCTCCTCTATGCATGTCCTATTAAATATTGCATCTGTTGATGTAGTTTACTAATAATCCACAAATTTCTCTGTGTAAAAATGCCTTCCTTCTTGTGAATATTTAGCATGGTTTCAAGTACTGTCAAAAATGCAAACTGAAAAAAAATGTATTAACTGTGCACAGGATTAAGAAAACACACCACATAGGGATATGAAATAGCTTCATAAAAAATGCACTTTCAACTATTGTCTTAAAACTGTGCCCAAAATGATAAAAACACACCATTATACCACATGTTCGTCAAATAAAAAAATGTAATAAAAATATGCTAATTGTTACTTTAAAGAGATTAGTCATCAATTAGATTCTTGAATACAAATAAATCAAAGCAGAATGACTAATGAATTTGTGTTTGAATCTGACACATTTATTACAGGTTATTTTGACTGAAATCATTTGTACAATGCAAATGAAGTAAAAAGATAAAAATAGGATTTAATTTTATTCTGGCTGGCACTTAAAATAAAAGCAGATTTGATACCAGATTATTATTAAATGATGTCGACATGGATGTGTGGGTGTTGGAATAGGCAATGGAACGGAAAAACAAAATCAGCAAGCTGAGTTCCAGACTAGGAAAAGGAGAACTTTGAATTGAAAACCATGTATGGTTTTATGAGAGATCCATGCTATACTCAAATTTCATAAATGACCATCAAATGAAGCTAGATAGAGTGGCTTGATTTAGAGATACTCACATCCACTGACAGCAGAGCAGAATGATGTGACCTCTCATTTCAATCCATAATAGCAGGGAAGGGAACAAGAATATTGAATAAAATGGATGATGTGATGAAATATTGGCAGAAATAAAATGTCAGTTAGTGAAGTCTCAATCTGGTGTTATAATTTAAATGTAAAGCCCTATTCATTATGCACCAGCCACTTATGCATGGAGTGTTTTTGTTAATTGTTAATTTAAAGGGATTTATCATCAACTAGACATTGGAATACAATGACAGCAGAATGATGGAAAAATTAGTGTTTAAATTTGACAATGCAGAAATGGAGAAATTATTATCACTGTTTATTTTGACTGAAATCACTTGTATGATGCAAATAAAATAAGTAAAATGAACAATAGGATGTAATTTTATTCAAGATGTTATTGAAAAGTAGAACAGATTTGCTATCAGATTATTATTAAATCAGGTATCAGTGGACATGGATGTGTGAGTGTTGGAATGGGCAATGGAACAGAAGCAAAATCAGAAAGCCAAGTTCTAGACTAGAAAAAGGACAATTTTGAAATCATATATGGTATTGTGACATACATGCAGCCATCAAATGAAGCTAGGTACAGAGGTTGATTTAGGGATACTCACAACAACAGAGAACAGAGCAGAAGGACTCACCTCAATCCAGTATAGCTGGAATGATGGATAAATGGATATACAAACAACAGCCCCAGAGATGATGTGATGAAATATTGGTGTTAATAAAATGTAAATTAGTAAAGATTCAAGTATTGTGATTTCATTTAATTGGCAAACTTCATTCATTATGAACTAACCATTTATTATGCATCCAGAAGGAAAACCTCCGGAAACTGCTAATATTTTTATAAAAATCTCATGGCAATAAAATAATCAGTCAAATGATTCTTGTTATTGTTGGAGCCACATTAAGCCTATCTCCTCAAGTGAAATCATGTCTTACAGAAATATATTGTTTTCTTGTAGAAGTTAGGTTGCTTCTTAGCCCAGGAAAATTGTAACTTGTTAGAAAACCTAAATTTTATGTTCCTCACACACATGCATCTGTTCCTTTTGAAAGTGTTGCAAATTTATCTTTATTGCATTTTCTAACATAATCTACATTGTATACCATTCTATTCAAACCAGTGTGTTCATCTCGGTTTCTATACTCATCATATTATAACCATTTAACCTTCAACCCTTTTAACTGTTGTACTTAGTAACATAGACTGTTTTCATTCGACATTCCATGCTCAGCAGATATCTTATATCACTTAACACTGATACATAAAAAAAATGGAACCTGAACATTCTACAGTATTACATTCGATTGAATTCATTTGAATTTATAACTTTATATTCATATTTTTAAAAAGGCTATCATAAATTACAAAAGAGAATATCACAGCTGAATCAAAATTTGAATAAATATTGTCAAATTGAAGAAAGTGCAGCTTAAATAAGTCACAGAAATTGACAATTCTGCACAAATGCTCCCACAAGCCAATGAAAGACAAACTGTGACACTATGTGATACCGGTAAATGGAAAAGAAAGGGTTAAATTAAAATAGAACTTGGAATAGACAAAAGGGGTTAAAGATGCCGAATAACATATAAACTGAAAGAAGAAAGCAGGGACAACTTGAAGAAAATGATTGTATTGTTTTGGAAAATTTTCCAGGGCCATCTGGAAAATTTCAACTGACAAGCGGTGAGGATAGATGATGAAAATTTGCAAAACAATGCAGAAATGGAGAAATTATTTTATGACCACTTACTAAAGTGCAAGTTACAAAAACATGTTCCTGATGACCAGACAGAAGAGGAAGTCATTTGACAGATATTTGAAAATTTTGAAGACAAAGGCAGATTTAAGAAGCTGATTTAATTTGCCTGTCAAAAAGTAGAAATTGTAAACAACTCAAGTAATAGGATTTCTTGAGAAAAGCAATCGCATTAAGTTCATAAGTACAATTAGGTGAAAGATATAGAGAATGATACTTGCTAATAGCTGTCGAAGGAAACAGCAGGTAAATTTCTAGTTACAGAAATAAAACCTTTGGTTTGGAAAAATTTGTTGATGAAAATTAAAAAGATAATTACAATTAATGACTGAAAGTTAAGCCTCACCTTTTCACCTATCCAGTTTCAAAATCATATTTGTCAAAAAGACAGCCGGGATGAAGGGCTTAGATGAGATATCAAGTGTGAAGCATAAATAAGAGAAGGTATGAGTTATATGGGTGGGCCAATACCTGCAACCATTATCCGTAGGAAGAAGGGATCTCCCAAATTTGGAGAGAAATAATTTTATAAACAAGGCAACAAGGAAATCTTGTTGGAAAACAGGGGAAATCCAAATACTGAAACGACCCATGCAGAGTTGGAGCCTGAGACAATGAGTGATACAGACATGGACAAAGACGCTACTGAAATACATGTGACCTGCCACTGACAGAATCCCTGAGTTTGAGCCCTGTTCCACGAAATTCACACTGATAAGCAAAAGTGTCACTAAAGAGATTTTAGTGGGAAGGGTTAATTTTTGTATGCCAAGAACTGCATAAAAGCAAATCAGAAATTAAGCCAAGACTCTGGTTTTGTTTCCATTACTTCTGCAAAAAGACGTTTCTATTTTTTTCAAAATAGCCTGCTCACCATGCTCCGAGTCAACACAATGATTATTGGTGTTAATCAATCCCTACCAGCTGCGTGATCAAGATCACAATGTGGGTGGGGCAAAGTAGGCCAAATCAGACAACAACCAATAACCGTTGACCTGTGGCAATATCGAACAGCGTGGAATTGACCTTGCCATCAACTTGTTGTCCTATGACCCTGATGACCAAGGCATCCTCTGGAATATGGCAATGGTCAAACCCAGAATCGACCACAGGGTGCAGTGGTTATATTTGGTGCTCATAACCAAAGGATTTGATCCTGGGTTGAGCAGTATCAACCCAAGAACACAGAATACAGCATGACCAAAACAAAATGATGAGAAGAAAATAAAATATTTTGAAAAAGGAGTGAAAGAGCTACAGACTTTAATCATTTTGACAATATGGTTCTTAAAGAAAACTTTTTGGTTTCCCTGTATTTTTCTCATCTTATTTTTTGCCCCTTGCCAAAAGAATTATTTTTCTCCTTTCTCTCTATAAATTCCTGTGACAATCAATGCTTATTAGAGTGTCTTTCTTTTCCTGTGTTAACGGTTTATTGAACGGGCAAAGATGAGTGACCACAATAGATGAAAACAAAGCAAGCAGACCTCAAGTGATGCACAGGTTTTTGAAACCTGTTGGGGGGACCCAGAGTTTCAGCATGTAAAGAGGACCTGGAAGAACTGAAAAAAATGATGCGCCTGAGGGACCGATATCAGAGTTTATAGGGGTCCACCTAGTGAGGGGCCTTGGATTAACATGGGCAAACCTGGAGGGATTATTGATAAAGGAATATGCGAATGAGGGAACAGCAGTAGAGGCCACGAGGAGCCTCATGAAACTTTCCCAGGCAAAGGATGAAACTCCCAGAGAATTGGAAACAAGGGCCATAAAATTGTTGGCCTTGGCTTTCCATTCAAGCACAGCAGATTTATAGATCAATGCACAGGGGAATAAGCACATCAGATACAACATTATGAAGGGAGCCTCAGTCAGTTTATTGGCAGCTATAGGTCTGGCCAAAGATAGAGAGTACGAAAGACGAGAAATAGAGGAAAAGGATCTCAAGGTCAGGAGGAAAGCAGGTAGGGTAGGAGAAAGAAATCCCCTGCATGGAATAGGAACTTAGGACGAGTGGAAGACCAACTAAAGGATTTGGAGAAAGAAGCAGATCCCAATGGAAGAGTCCAGTCATTAAAGCATGGATTCTCCACGTCAACACCCGATAGATTAGGATTGGTTTCTTAGACCTGAAATTATGAAGAGCATGGGGCAACAAGAACGTTCAACAAGATTAGAGTTGCCTCCAACTTTCAACAAACCAAGTTATGCTAGATGCAGCTAGCTTGGCCATAACACCAAATGGTGTGGAGCCCCAAGAAAGAAGCCCTCAGGACACTCTGTCAGCTGATCCACCCCTAGAAGACAGAACCAGGGAAACGCCTATCCAGTAAAATAATATTAGAAATTCATTGGGGTGGATGGAGGTGTGGATGGTATTTCATGAAAGCTGGACAGATTTGCCTATTGATGTTTTCACTGGCCTACACAATGGGCCCATGTGTGTCATGTGGTATTATTGGTGAGACTCAACATCTGGACAAAGCATTGCACACCTGTCTGAGGCCAATCAACATACTGGAAATTGATTAGCAACAAGAATAAGTTGAAATCAAAAAACAAAGTAAGAAATTGGAGAAATACAGCCCTGAAGAGGAAGAAGTAGCTTTGTGGAAGACGGCAGTGGAAGAAGAAGTAGAAGACTACAAAGTAGAATGTGAATAAGAAGAATGCTGTGATGAAGAACACAAAGAAGAATACGAAGGAGAAGACGAAAAAAAAAACACAGACTCTGAAAAGAAGACTACAAGAAAGATGAATACAAAGAAAAAAAAGAAGATGGCTTGTATGAAAGGACAGATGCTGCTAATGATCATAGTGATGGCAGGAGCCTGGAGGCACCGCCAGAATACAATTTTCAAGAAAACAAATGAAGTAATAATAACAATGTCAAAATGGTTGGTCACTTTTATGCCATACAAAAATGAGAAAATAAGCAGTCAATTGCTGGTATCTTCTGATGAGAGGACAGAGCGATTACTCTGCAGTCAGGGTGCTGAATATAAAATCAATCAGCTAAATGATAAATTTCAGAGACTATTGTTATATATAACACTAAATGAATGTTATTTACATGTGACCTTGATGAAAACATGTGTTACCATGTGTAAATAAATATAATTTTTGCTAAGGAGAAAAGTAAGAAATTTAACCAAATTCTTTCAATTCCCAAATTTACTCATTTTCTCTGTAAAAATCTCTTGGGTAGATATTGGCATTTTTAAAGGTTTTTAATTTTAACTTTGTTGTTTTGACTTTTCGTCGATTTTTCCTTCTTTCATTGTGTGCATGCATGTGTGCATACTCGCATGAGCATGTGTAGAATGTCATGATTATTCCTCCTTTACATTGTTTTTCTTGTCTCTTTCTACTCTCTCCCTTTTTATACATTGTTCTTTCTTTCTCTTAATATTTTTTGAAGATTCTGGGGTTTTCTTAAGTTTAGAGAATGTAGGTGTATTGTTTTGATTTTTTTTGCTTAAATACATTTTTTTATCAATGCTTAAATGGCAATGTAAATATAATTATATGTCTACACTTACCCATCATTTCATTTTTTTTTATTTAATTTGGTGATATCTTAAGTATTAAGTTATTAATTAGAGGAGGTTAGGTTTATAACTAAATTTTTTTTATAGTTGTATGAATGTGTACATATACTTACATTCATACATTCACAAAAACAGACACATATATATGCACACATACACACACATAAATATACAGACACAGCCATACACACATATACACAATAAATATGCACAGCAATGCCAGTCCTAAATCCCTGTAACTGAGCAGATATTATTAAGCAGCTCCAAAAGGAAAAGACTTGAGAAGTCACACAGAAAAAAAGACGGTTCCATACTGTTATGGCAGAGCAAATAAATTATATAAATCAAGTTTTCTTTGTGCTGGTTTGATTATAATTGCCAACCATTCCAAAGAACAACAGATCACCAATTTCTTTAAATCAAGGTGTTTAGTGTCCATGCTTTATTTAAGATTTCTTCATTTGTGAGCACTTGACTGACAATAAATATTAACAGATTTTTTCAGAAAAATTAGCAGCAATTTAAGTTTTTTTCAAAATTATGTTTTTCAAAACAGAGTTGGAAAGGAGGCAACCTATAATGTCAGGCGGTTCAGGCATTGGATTTCTGTTGATTAGACATCCTTGATCCAATTTTACAATATTATTTAAAAAAAAAAAAAAACAATGGAAAATTTTAAACAAAATTGAATCTAAGATATGAAATAATTTCAGAAGAAAATGCATAATGTCCAGAAAAATCATGTGCCCCTAAGACTTAGTCAAGATAACAAATTCTAATTACAATTGTCAGGCTCATGGGCTATCCCCACATAATTTTGCTAGTTTCATTAAGTGGTCATAAATATCAATAGAAATGGGACATTTCTTAACTTTGTACTCTTCTCTCTTTTCCACCCAGCATACTGTAGCAACGATATTTATGGAATCTTGTTCCTGTACATTGTGTTGCTGTTGAAAAAAAATTTGAATGATTCCACTACATTTGATGTCCAAAACAGAGCAGGTTCAATGGTAACTTTTGGCATCATCTTTAGTTTGTTGTGTTAAACTTATTAAAAAAAAATAAGGTTTGTTGAAGACACTGTTACAAGTGTACAAAATAAGGGTCCAGTTCTAATAACACACAACAAAAGGAAAAAGAAAATTTAAAATAAGATGGAATATCAAATATATATATATATATCTCAAGAAATTTAAAATGACATGAAATATCAAATCTCAAAAATAGAGATATTTATTCAAACTGGTATATACATATTCGTTGATGTTTCCATGTAGTTGTAGATCAGAATCCAGCTTATCAGTTGTAATTTGTGAAAAGAGGAAGATTTTCTAATTTGACTGACAAGGTGGAAAAAAGGCAGGTCTATCATTGGCTCATCTATTAACCAATCAGAGGACTTGTTATAGCAATGCTGTTAAAGAGACCTCTGGATTAGCAATTCTTATTATTTTCTTATGAGCCCTTACAAATTCCCCCAACCTTGGAGCAGATTGTGCTAATAATAAAAATAATCGTACTGTTTCTTCCAAGAAACTTTTCAACCCACTCTAGTTTTTGATTAACTGGAAGAATGATCTTCCATGTTCTCTTCTTCACTTAGTGTCGGGTGGATTTGTTGGATAATCTTGTTTCTCTCTGACATTCTTCTCTCATATTTGGTGATTTGCTTTTGTGTTTCAATGAAGCGTTTTAATCTCTTAATGGATACTTTGGTTTGCCTGTCATCATCCATTTTTATCGGATAATATTTTGGTGTCCATTCAAAAAATACAAAAGTACCTGCATATGGTCATACAACAAAATGGAAAACTTGGGTAAGCATAGACAGAATCTGTATATCATGAGAAGCACCATATACATTCTGTATGTTGGTATATTTATTAGTAAACTTATTTAAGTTGATCTTTGATATTGTTTTGTGCAAATAGATGAAATGTTGAAATAAATTTGTATCACTAGTATTCTCTCAGTGTTTCTATACATATGTTGTTTGAAAGTGAATTTTGGGAAAACTTGAATCAATTTTCCCATATCACTGGGAAAGGTTTCTCACCAGTATCTTGTATACATGTCATTTTGCAATCTGCATTTTGAAAAAAGTTGAACCCACAAATTTCACAGGGGAAAAGTTTCTCTCCAGTGTGTGTTAACATGTGTTGCTTGAGAATTGTATTATGGGATCACTTAAATTTACAGATTTCACGGTGCATTGGTTTCTCACTAGTGTCAACATATGATTTCACAGTGGAAACATTTCTCTCCAGTGTGTCTTAACATGTGATTTTTGAGTACTTAAATCCACAGATTTCACAGTGGAATGGTTTCTCTCCAGTGTGTGTTATCATGTGCTGTTTGAGATTTCCATTTTGTTGTGTTAAATCCCATTCAAAACAATGTTTTCTCTCAATATGCATTGTCGTTTGAGATGGGGATTTTACAAAACTTAAAAATTTCACAGAAGGGTTTTCTCTCCAGTGTCTATATACATGTGACGTTTGAGATCTGTATTTCAACAAAGTTGAATCCAAAATTTCACAAATAATGCTTTTCTCCAGTGTGGGTTAAATGTGTTGTTTGAAAAAACCTCAATCCATAAAATTTTACAGGGGAAACGTTTCTCTCAGTGTGTGTTAACATATGTTGCTTGAGAACTGTATTATTGGAACACTTATATTCACAGATTTCACAGTGAAATGGTTTCTCCCCAGTGTGTGTTATCACGTGCTGTTTGAGATTTCTATCCTGGGAAAATTTCAATCCACAGATTTCACAGTGGAAACGTTTCTCACCAGTGTGTGTTAAAATATGTTTTTTGAGATTTCCATTCAGGGAAAATTTCAATCCACAGACTTCACAATGGAATGGTTTCTCTCCAGTGTGTGTGTATATATGACGTTTGAGATGTGAATTTTGGGAAAAATTACATCCACAGATTTCACAGTGGAATGGTTTCTCTCCAGTGTGTATATACATGTGCCGGCTGAGATCTGCATTTCGAGAAAAGCTGAATCCACAGATTTCACAGTGAAAACGTTTTTCTCCAGTGTGTGTCAACATGTGTTGTTTAAGATTTCCATTCAGGGAAAACTTCATTCCACAAATTTCACAGTGGAAAAGTTTCTCTCCAGTGTGTGTTAACATATGTTTCTTGAGAACTGTATTATTGGAACACTTAAATTCACAGGTTTCACAGTGGAATGGTTTCTCCCTAGTGTGTGTTATCATGTGCTGTTTGAGATTTCCATTCTGGGAAAATTTCAATCCACAGATTTCACAGTGGAAACGTTTCTCACCAGTGTGTGTTAAAATATGTTTTTTGAGATTTCCATTCAGGGAAAATTTCAATCCACAGACTTCACAATGGAATGGTTTCTCCCCAGTGTGTGTGTATATATGTCGTTTGAGATGTGAATTTTGGGAAAACTTACATCCACAGGTTTCACAGTGGAATGGTTTCTCTCCAGTGTGTATAACATGTGTTTTTGAGATCTGCATTCTGGGAAAATTTCAATCCACAGATTTCACAGTGGAAAGGTTTCTCTCCAGTGTGTGTTAACACGTGTTGTTTAAGATTTCCATTCAGGGAAAACTTCATTCCACAGATTTCACAGTGGAACCGTTTCTCTCCATTGTGTGTTAACATGTGATTTTTAAGACTTCCATTCATAGAAAACTTCATTCCACAGATTTCACAGTGGAAACGTTTCTCTCCAGTATGTGTTAACATGTGTTTCTTAAGACTTCCATTCATGGAAAACTTCATTCCACAGATTTCACAGTGGAAACGTTTCTCTCCAGTGTGTGTTAACATGTGACTTTTGAGATTTGAGTTTTGGGAACACTTAAATCCACAGATTTCACAGTGGAATGGTTGCTCACCAGTGTGTGTCAACATATGTAATTTCAGACTTTGAATTATGGGAAAACTTAAATCCACAGATTTTTTACAATGGAAACGTTTCTCCCAGTGTGTCTTAACATGTGATTTTTTGAGATTTGATTTTTGGGAAAATTTATATCCACAGATTTCACAGTGGAATGGTTTCTCTCCTGTGTGTGTTAATGTGTGCTGTTTTTAGATTTCCATTCTGGGAAAATTTCAATCCACAGATTTCACAGTGGAAACGTTTCTCTCCAGTATGTGTTAACATGTGTTGTTTAAGATTTCCGTTTAGGGAAAATTTCAATCCACAGACTTCACAATGGAACGGTTTCTCTCCAGTGTGTGTATACATATGTCGTTTGAGATGTGAATTTTGGGAAAATTTATATCCACAGATTTCACAGTGGAATGGTTTCTCTCCAGTATGTGTTAACGCATGTGATTTTAGAGATGACTTTTTTTTACCTAAATCCACAGATGCTGCAGTGGAATGTTTTGTCTCTAGTGTGTATTAACATGTGTGTGTTGAGATGTAAAGTGTGGGAATAATTCAATCCACAGTGGAAATCTTTCTTTTCACATTGAGTGTTCATGTTTCTTTTGAAATTTGAATTCATGTAAAATTTAACACCACAGATTTTATAGGAAATGGTTTATCCCTTATGCATGTTTTCTTATGTCACTAGTGTAGGCTTAAAGTTAACTACTAATCCACAAATTCCGAAGTGTAAGATTACCACCTTTCTCATGTCTATCCATCATGGTTTCAGGTACCCCCAAAGATGCAAACTGAAAATGTAAAAATATATTAACTGAGCAAAAGAGTAAGAAAAAGAACTCTGCAGGTTTATGAAATGTTTTTTTTTTTTACATAAAAAGTGCTTTTTCAAGTATTTTCTTAAAAATGCTCCAAAAATTTAAAACAATGCACCATTACACTATATGTTGATCAAACAAGTATATGTAATTTGTTAATTGAAAAAGATCAAATAGATTTTTAAACATCAATGAACAAAGGTAGAAAGACTAAGTTTTTTAAATTTTACCCATTAACAGTTTATTCTGACTGAAATCAATTGTACAATACAAATTCTAAGCAAGCCAAATGAGAAAATCAGCAAGTTGAGGTTGAACAAATTTTTCCAGCTATCTGTTGTACTTTTGAATACGCTGTTTTCATTCCACTTTCCACACAGCAGACATCTTGTATCTCATAACATAGAAAATGGAACATGAACAATTTACCCAATCAACTCAGATTTTCCTACTGCCATTAAGAATTCTACTGGCACAATTGTAAATATATTCTGGTGTTTTGGGGGTTTTTTTTTTATCAAATAGCAGTGAATTTTTCACTATTCAATTAAAAGCCATGTTCACATTTTATTATTTGCTACCTGCTATTATAACATCCTGGGTTAGCCAAATGGGTACAAATGCTTATATCTTTGAAAAAGTCTATATCAAAAGTCCAAACAGTGTGCAGAATGTAAAGTAACTTATCATGGTCAGTCATGTTTACACAGGAATATTAGGATAAATATATAACAGATCAATGTTCATTTTGCTCATGACTTATTTCTCTTTCACTAAATTCCTACTCATTTCTAAATTATACTTATGTCTCTTGTCTCTGTTACATGATCAATAACATTTTCATTGCAGTTTAAAGTTAAATATATTAACAATATTAACAACAATTATTGCTGGAAGACTTTCTCCTGTAAGCTTAATTGTAGAAACTATACAGAAATCACATTCCTTGGAGATAATAAACAATTAGTATAAAATGTTTAACAATGATTATCTTTGCTTTTAAAAAAAAGTCAGCTCATAAAAACTGATACCAAAACATGCTTATTCTAAAATTAAAATCATATTTTTTAATTAAAGGCGACCTCTAGCTGCAGAAAATCTATCCTGAATTGTACAACAAAAAATGCAGTAAAACATTTTTTAATTAGAAACATTTTAATAATATATGAAAAGACATTTTCAGTGTGACTGGGACAGTTTCATTGAACAATCATAAATCTTTATTTTCATCCAGTGCACTTAAAATACAAACAATTTTTTCCAACTCTAGTTAGGTTCAGAATGTGTGCAAGTAACTGTTAATTATAGTTGGTTAGATCTACATTGGATATTTAAAAGAAATATATAACAGATCAACTCTTAAAAAGTTTATGCAGTAAGTCCTCATGTTATAACAGTTCAGATGTACGAAGATTTGTAGTTATGATGCAATCACCATTAATCTTGTTTTGACTTATGCTATTTGCCCTGTACATCCAACACACACACCATGACAAAAGAATATATAACACAGCAGAAGAATACATTGTGTGGTGGAAAAATACATTGTCACATACCACTAAAGTGAGGAAGGAGGCATGGGTCAGTTACTGATTGTATGTCATATTGGACTGTTCTCTTCTCTCTCTCTCTTTTGGAAACTTATTACTATCTTATTGGCTCTCATATGGCTGTCTAGTGTAGTCTCTTTTGTTGTCAGTGATTCAAAGGAAAGGAAAGCCATCACAACAGAAGCGAAATTAGTTATTGAGAAAAGCTCTGTAAATGGAGAAACTGTGACAAACTTTGGCCAGGTGTTAGGCTTAAGTTGTTGGGCTATTGCTAAAAACATGTACATACATATATATATGTGTGTGTGTGTGTGTTTATATACTGAGTTTCAGTGGAAGAGATAAGGAAATTTTCATGTCAAACTAGAATTTGGTGAATTCCTGATAAGAAGTAAAAGCAAGCTTACAGTTGTTTTTCTTCCTTTGAATTGTTGCTGCTTCCGATTACTGAGAGACAAGATCTTAAGCCTTGTTATCTCATCAACCAATTAGCCAAGTGGAAGTAAGTGCCCATATCAATGAACAGAACAGTACCAAATCCTGAAGAATGTGTGCAGAATATGCAAGTTGCTGTTAAACATGTTTGGTCATATGTACACTGGATTCTATAACAGATCATCTTTCAAAACACCTACACATATTCCTTTTGCCCATGATTATTCAGTCCCCTGTAATATATTTTAAAATTAGAATGACAAATGAAATTCCATTCCTGCAATGCAAATTTCTTCAGTCTTTTTTGGCTACATACCTATGGATTAAATTTTCATATGTTCACAGGTGAATATTTCAATATATCTCTTTTACTTTTTTGTTTAAGCAAAATAAATCTATAAATTTTCCCTTTGGTAGTTTGAAAAACCAAATATATTTTTTTCATTTACAACAATTATATTGCTGAAATATTTTCTCCTGTCAGCCTTCTTCATTAATTCGAGAATCTTTATTTGGTCATCAATTTTTATTCCCTGGACATGGTGGATGTCAGTTGCAAAAAAAAACAAAACTATTCTTTGGGTAAATAAATGGTATGTTAAATTATTCATCAAGGAATTTGTTTCAGTTCTGTTCCATCCTTGGAAAATTTCCTAAATATCAAGGATCAATAACTCATGAGGAACATGTTATGAAAGATAAAGCTCCATGTTAAACATATACTTTTCTGCTATATTTCAAACTAAAAATGATATTTATTTCAATATAGATAAGTGAAATTTGAAACAGCAAATTTTCCTCAATGTTTCAGAAAAGTATGTTTTATTTTTGAAAGATTCTTTTTCAATAAAGAGAGTTATGTTATCTTAACAGAGTTGTCAAAATGGACAAATTGATATATTTTAGTGGTAATCAGAAAAAAAAATGATACAAATTCAAAATTCTTTTTGAAATACTGGTGGGAGTGGTGGTGGTGTCATAATTGAATTGTAGTGAGCTTTTCCATTTGTGCTTAGTAAATAAATTTATAATCTAATATCTCTTGGTGACTACAAATTGATAGATAATTTGAAAACTTTATATATTATTTTAATTAAAACTATGAAAAAAGTCAAAATCAAGCAAAATTGTTTTACAATAATGGAAAAAAAATGACTGTTTCTTCATGGACAAACTGATTAGGTCCCACCTAAATGGATGTTTTATTTCTGAAATGAAAGCAAAACCCACTATATTTTCTTTTAACATTTGTATTTTAGTTTAACAACTGTTAAATTATTTTAGGTTTTGTTTACCCTACCAGAATAGAAAAATATATAATACAGTAACTTTAATAACTTTTAAACTTTAAAAGAATTAAAAAAAAAAACAAAAAGAATTTAGTGCAAATAGACATTTTATGACATCAAGCTGGTATGAAAATAATAATAAAAAAGCAATTCTTAAGTATATGAAGGTATATGTAGGTACCTCCACTTTTTCATGGGAAAACAGCATAGCATAATGAAAAGCCCACAAACCTTATAAAAATAAACTTTTATCATCAAAATGTTTATGTTATTAAGATGAAAGACCAAAGTATTTTTTATAATTTTAAATCCTTTTTAAAATTTTTAATCCTTTTTGTTTTGGTTCAAATTTTTTTTTTTAATTTTCAGGGTAAAATTACTTGATTATTTTTCATGCTTTTTTTCAGTTGAAAACACATTGATTTTGAAATTTTTCTAAAAATCAAATAATTGTCTGATTTTAATGAAATTTTCAGGACAATATTCACAAATGAAATGATGAAATTTTTTTTTTTTTTTTTTTTAAAAATTTTGGTAAAAAATATTTTTTTATTTTACTTACCTAATTTAATTTCATGAAATTTCACAAAATTTTCTATTTCCTGATTTTTTTTTTTGTTAAAAGTTGGACTTTTGGAGAATGTAAATCACCTAATTTTTTTTTTTTATATTTGCACTATTCTAACTGAAAATCTGCTCTGAATTGAAAAAAAAATGAATGCAATAAAACTATGACATTATTTAATTAGAAAAGCTTTTATTTTTTTTTATTAATAAGTATATTAAGGACACTATTGTCTGAAGAAATAAAATTTTTCCAATGAATAATTTTTTTTTTACAAGAATTTTTTTTCCTTACATTTCCTTCTTTTCAGCTATAGGCTCAAATTGACATTATTATCTAAAGGTTTTGTCCCTCTAATAGTTTTTGTCCCTTACAGATTTACGTTTTAACATTACTATTTACATTTAAAAGTTTAAAATTTAAAAGTAAGTTTTACTTTTTTTTATTACTATTTTGCTAAATATTTTTATTTTTATGTATTTACATTAGTGTGGGTCATACTTCAATTGAGTAATTTTTTAAAAATTTTTAAGAAAAACAAAAAGATTTTTTTTAAATTAATTTCTTTTTTTTTTTTTTTTTTTTATTCTTTTAATGAAAAGTTATTTTGATACAGAAGTTTAATTTAATATTAAAACTAATGTTTAATAAATTTAAATTATTTCATTCATATTTGAATTAAATAAATTTATTATATTTTACTTACTGGAAATAATAAATTTAAACATTTAACTTTCATTTAAAGCTAAAATGAAATCTTCAAGAATGTTTTTCATTTTTAAAAATTCATTTTAAACTTTAGGTATCGAAAATTTATGCTGAAATAATAGTGAATGTACCTAGTTAATGGTAGTGTATTTTTAAATATATCAATGTCTTTTTTTATTTTTTTTACTATTTTACTTTAATAAATTAAATAAAAATGTATTACTTCTTATTCTGATGTTTAAATGAAATTGCAAAAATTTCACAAAAAAGCAGTTAATCGATAAATTTACTAAATGACATCGAAACATATCTCTAGTAAATATTGAATTTTAAATCTTGTTGTTTTTTTTGTCTATAATAACGATTCGATGAAAAACGAAAAATGTGCCATGGTTTTAAAAATGCCTAAAAACGTTTTATTTTTATACGAAAATTATTTTAATTGGCATTAGTTTTAGGCTATTATATTTCAAACAAAATGGAAATATAAGTTCAAAAAAGACATTTAAATTGTTTTAAAATGCGTTTCTTGGGACTTTTATGAAGTCAGTGACAGTTCGTCTTACTTTCTTTTTTCACTTAATCTAAAATCTTTTCATAAAAAACAAACAGAATTAAGTTGCTGTTTTTGTTAAGACTTGATAGTTCTTTTTTTATAATCGACAATATTTTTTCTAATAAATAACGCTATTTTTTTTAAAAATTGCAATTAAAAAAAGATAAATTATTTAAAAATAGAACGCATGTAGTTTCTGTACAGAACAAAAGAGTTAGAATAACCGGTGTATAAGAAGAATTTGTTCCTTGTTTAAAAATAATATTGTATCGCAAACTCAATCTGATTTTCTGCATTTTATAAAATTTTATTGATGCAAAGTGAAAACAGCAAAATTAAAACTTATTTAAATTCCAATATCTGTTCAAATGATTTATTTCAAATTCATCATTTCATCTACTGAGAACTAATGATAATACTGGCAATACACGCAACGCAACCTAAACCAAAATGAGATTGCTGGAAAATAATGAGTATAAAAACGGCCTTTGACGAAAGCAAAATTTTATAGTCAAAAATGTTCATGTTACTATTAAAAGGAAAGAACAAAGCAATTTTTAATTATTTTTTAAAAAAATTCTGTCTTTTTTAGAACATTCTATCTTTTGATTAAAAAAAAAATTGTTTTTCTTCATCAGCGGAGGTTCCAGTAAATAACAAAATTTTAGTGCATTTTTTTTTTATGACAGACATTAATTTTGCAAATCTTGCAAAAATAAAAATAATTGTTCGATGTTAATGAAACTTTCAGAAACTATTCAGAAATGATGGAAATTATTATAAATATTTTTTTTTTTAAATCATGGTAAGTTTTTTTTTTTATATTTATTACTCCCACCAACTAATTTTATGAAAACTCTTGTTATTCAAAAAAACATTTTAGTGATTATTAAAAGCATAAGGCTTTGAGGAAAGTAAACCATGTTTTTTTTTCGTTGGACCCCACCCCCACCTCTACTTCTACCTTAAAATCATCTCCGAATCGTAACATAAAACTCAATAAAAGATATTATTTAATTTCAAATGTTTTTTAGTTAACTTTTTTAGATATTCCAAAATATAAGAGAGTTGTCTTTAATTAAGAAGCTATCAATTATATCCAAACATCTCTTATATCCATTTGGTCTTTGTTTAAAAGTATTAATCACACTTTTGGACCAGATAAAAATCTCTCTTTATATCCGGGTTTCTCTTATATCCCGGTTACACTGTAGTTGTTTTTATGAATATTGTCTGAAAGCAAAAAACTTTTTCGATGAAAAATAAATTTTTACAACAATTATTATTTCAATTTGATATTTCTTAAATTATTTTTACATTTAAAATTGTTAAATATTCTAAAATTAATAAAAATAGTGTACAGTTTAGAGAGTCCATGGTGTCATTAAGTAGATTTATCTGTACAGATTATAAATTGAAAAGCTGGTTACAATCAGCAGAACCCAACTAGATAAAAAAAAAAATGTGTCCAGAAACACTGCTGTAATTCAAATTTACGGAAGACCGGAGCACAATGAAAACAATAAACTGTCACGTGGTTTGCGTTGGCATATAAACGTTCTTCCCCGCTGTTTTCAATATTGTCATATAACTTAAGATTTAAAAAATTGGGGAAAAAAAAAATTAACAGAAGGGAAAAAAAATCTATAATATTTCAACTGATAAGGGTACTTGTAGTGTAAAGTATAATTATTATGTACCTATCTTATGAAATTTATATGGTCTTATTTTTTGTGTTACGACATTTTTCCACAAATGAAATATCAAAAAAATTAATAAAATGATTAAAAAATAATACCGTAAAAATATAATAAAACACATAAAATTTTATTTATATTATGTACAAATATGATAAAATTTCAGAAAAAAAATTTATAATTCTATTAGGATCTAAAAATTCGATTTCGTTTTTGGGTTTTAAAATATTTTCATTAATAAAAAATCTCAGGAGGATTTATGAATGGAAAAATTACCTGAATAATATCCATCTCACGCACGGTGAATACTAGACCTGGTTTTTTTTTAATATTTCCACTTTTTTATTAGATTAATGCTCGACAAGCATATTGTATAAAATTTTTAGATCCTGATAATAAATTTTTTTCATTTTTGTTTTTTCATTCAAAATAATCAAAAATGTTTAGGGATACGTTTTGAAAAGTCGCCCATTTGACGACAACGTGACCATGCTAAACGGAAAGCTGATCATTTTAAAATTTTCAGTTATCTGTTTTGGATAAGACTTGTTTTTTATGTCCATCGTCTTTTTTCAAATTGAACTGAATTGTATTTTAATGAATATTGTCTTGAAGAAGGTTTATTAAACCGAAACGTCTGACGTCGACATTTCATTCATTTTAAACAAAATAATTGCATTTAAGGATTTTTGGTTTGTTTTTTCCAAATTTTTTTCATTCTGTCGGATCTATATCCATTTACATTTGTTTACATATATATATATATATATATATATATATATATATATATATATATATTATTCTATCTAATAAATTCACTGACGTTTTTTGTTTTCCTTCATTCTACTTTATTTATCTTAGTATTTTTTCTGATAACGATAGTAGTATCTTCTTAGTGATTAATTACATATATATATATATATATATATATATAGTACAGTGCACACTCAATATCTCAAAGTTTCAAATGTCAATTAGAAATCGGTTTTCGAACAGAAAATTCGAGCCTCGAACAAAATTTCGTTTCTCGAACAACATTGCCGAACCGAGTTTAACCCGAACAGAATAATTTCTGAGTCGACCGCCGTGTTGTTCGTATGTTGTGCTGTGCTTTTCTTTTCCCAATGTACTGTGAGTTTTCTCTCTTTCTCTGTCTGTCTGTCTAATTTGTCTGTCTGTCTGTCTGTCTGTCTCTCTCTCTCTCTCTCTCTCTCTCTTCTCTTATTTGTTTGCGGATGTGTGTTTGTGTGTTGGAACAATTATCAGAATGTAGTGATAGGGGTACCATTGAAGAAAAATATTTCCGACAATCATCAAATCAAAGTATTATCATCGTTGTAGTGATTGAGTTGCCAATATTTAACTTGGCTAAGAAAATGAGATTAAGAACAATGCGTGAAAGCAATGCAATTTAATTTATATTTACGTAAATAGCACATAGAATAAAATACAAAACTGAACTGAATGATTCCAAAACATAACAATTAGATTTATTAATGTTTGATGTACATGCATGCGAACTGAAAAGGTAGGACAGAGTCGTGTCCCTTTGATTAGGTATTAGTTGTACCGGAGTTCATATTAAGAAAGTTTGGAATTGTGAGTTTGCAAAGTTGGTAAAAGTTCAGGAGTGATTTCAGAGTTCGTGAATGTTGGTAATTGTCTTTAACGTCTGGCCAGCAATGACTAAGACGGGAGTCGGTGATGGTTACATCTTGGCACTTGGTAATTACTACTCGAAAAGTTCACATGTGTTCGGTTTATATAATGGTCAAGTGGCTCCTAGCATATGAGCGGGGAAACAGATTGGTCGCGTGCAGGCGGTTTGATTGGTCGGAACTGACCAATCAGCAAGCCAGATTGGAGGTGAATGACCAATGAATACTTGTTATATTGTATGAAAGTAGAATTTTACTTACCAGATAGGAAGAGTGCATTTCCTAAAAATAGGTAAGGCTGGTTTGTTGTGGAAGATTCCACAAGAAGGTTTGAATTATCAGAAGGTTTAAAATTGTGTGTGTTCAATAATCTTCCATCCACAGCAATTAATAAAAGATAGAGAAATAAAGATTCATAAATATCTTGTTTCAAAACATAACAATTGAATTTATTAGTGTTTGGTATACATGCATGAATACTGAGTGAAAAGGTAGGACAGATTAGATTTGATTAGGTAAATAGTTGTACCTGAGTTCATATTAAAAGGAAGTAATATTTTAAACTGTAATAGAAGATTGAGTGTTTGGATTTGTGTAAACAAGTTAGGCAGAGTTCAGGGATAATACTTGCATGAATTAAGTATTGTTCATTTAAAGTCTGACTGTATCAGTCGAGACGAGAGTTCAGGGTCACATTTTGGCTGCGTGTTGAGATGTACGAGTGACGTAGATAAGTTAGGCTCGAGGCAGGAAGAGCAGGAAAAGAAGAGAGAGAATATCACATTTGTTGGGTTTATATAATGGTCGTGTATCATGTGGTAGGATCAAATGGAAAACGCGGTAAAACAGATTTGTTGCGTGCAGGCGGTTTGATTGGTCGGAACTGACCAATCAACGAGCTAGTTTGAAGGCGATTGACCAATGGTTTCTCGTTGATATTTTGTATGAAAGTAGTATGTTATTTACCAGATAGGAAGAATGCATTTTTTAAAAAGAGGTAAGGCTGGTTTGTTGTGGAAGATTCCACAATATATCTGAAAATCGTGGAGTCCAGATAAAACCACACCACAACAATATCAGGGTCATACTTGCAGAAGGGAAGCTTAGGAGGCTAGACTTCCTTCCACAAAAGTTTTTTTAAAAAGTATTATTAACTATGGGGGTCTAGATAAAACCCAACTGCAACAATCCTAGAAGGGGGAGTTTCCAATATTTTTAAATAAGTATTTATTTAATTACTTTAGTTTTATACACTATTGTTTTCAAGCAAATAAAATCAATTCATCTAAGTCAAAGTTAAGTCCTTGTATCTTCTTTTCAAATTATTATTTTAATAAAAAAAGTAGCAAATAAATTAAGTTTTAAATGGTTATTTCTTTTTAAAGAAGCAAAAATACTAAATAGCTTTGTCGAATTTTAATTCTACATCATTTCAAAATGCTAAAAAATAACTTGTTCAATTTTGTGCAAAAAGTGGATCACAGTGCCTTGATATTTCTCTGACTCCTGATTGGTCAATTGATACTGATATCATGTTTTCAACTACATCTGAACTTGTATCAACCTAGATTCTAAATTGAACGAATATACAATTCCGCCAAAAATCTGTCTATGCGTTTCGAGCCTATCATATGACAGAACATTATAAATACCAAGCAACATTTTCAATTCTTTCTCTCTTTCCTCTGTTTTTCTCAGAACCACAACTATGTAGTTCAGCGAGGAGATAACGTCTGTCTCTGATGGGAAGACGCTATCACAACACACACACACACACACACACACACACACACACACATAGGTACAAACATTGAACATCTCTTAACTCATCTTACACCGAATTTCAGTCTACAGCACCTTCTTATCGAAGAACATTCTTTCCAATGAAACTTACTATTATTTCATGAGGTGAAATCTTTTTGTGAGTCCATATATATATATATATATATATATATATATATATATATATATATATATATTAAAACCAAAATTTTCATACACGTGGACTCTACCAGTGTGTACTTGGACTGCTGCCGTTAAATACCCAGAGTCAGTCAGAGTAGAAAGAGATTGATATTGGGATTGAGTTGGAGGTAGAGTAATAGTGTGAGGTAAACGCTTGTAGAAGTCACAGTTACAAACACGTAGACTCTAAGGAAGTCTTACTTCGAGACTGAATTTACCAGATATATATATATTTGCTACTAACCGCGTTTCTGGATTTATTAACCGTATTACCAATTGTATTATTGTGTAAATACATTTATTTGTTATATTTCATAACTGCGTTTTTCATTCAGTGGAGACCGGATTTCATCTCGGAATCCACAACAATATTTATATATATATATATATATATATATATATATATATAAAAAGTCTTAACTAATTCAAAAAAATAGTTAAAGGGGAATAACTCCTGCTGTATTATTCCAACTCTTACTATATAAAAATCACACACTTGATTGCTTCGTACGTCATACGGTAAATGAAGATTGTTGTTGTAAAAACAGTTTTTGTGTTGTTTCTCTGACACATTTGTAAAGTAAAAAAAAATGTACGGGTTGAATTGAGGCCGTTCAAACTCCTACAGCCTTATTTATATTTTAAAGATGTAAAACTTAAAACTTTAATGCAAATCTCCACTACAGAACGGCCCTAAAATCAATTTACAATCGACTTTTATTCCATAGTTACCGAATTTTCCTACCTTGTAAAAACTGTCGAATTTTCCAGGTACCATTCTGAACACGTTTCGACGCCATTTAGTAAAAATTTATGTATTAACTGGATTTTGTAAAAGTCTTGTTTACTTTCTACTTAAAACTTAATGAAAATAGATTGTTTTTATGCCCAGTAGACTGTGTGTGTGTAAAGGTCAAACATAAAAGGTACCTCCACGAAAACGTTTAAAAAAATCTACATTCAGTGATTAAAACCAACGTGTTCCAAACGTAATGAAAACATAGTTTTATCGTCAAAATATTTGTTATTATCAAGAGAAATGATCAGACTGTTTTAGAATATTTAATGATATTTTTACTACTTTTTAGTAAGCAGATTCGAAGTTTTGATTTAAAAACTTGTTTATCTTACGACAGCGGTTGTACTAACTAACTTTTACTTAGCAAACTTTTTAGCTTGATTTTTGCAGTGATAGACACATTAATTTGGAAAATAATTGGTGGATTTTAATGAAATTTTCGGGACTTATTCAAAAATGAATGAAATTATTTTTTCTATTAGAAAATATTGGTAAATGTTTTTTAAAGCTGAATGTAACTGAATTTCTAGAGTTTTCATAAAATTAGTTATGGGGCGGGGGTAATAAATATAAAAAAAAGTATTTTTTCCATGACTTTAAAAAGAGAAAACATATTTATAATAATTTCCATAATTTGTATATTTTCTGAAAATTTCATTAACATCCGACAATTATTTTGCAAGATTTTCCAAATTAATGTCTGTCATTAAAAAAAAAAAAAAAAAATGCTAAAAATGTGTTATTTTACTAGTTCTCATGAAGGTACCTAGATTTATAAGATTTTCATTTTGTTTACTTTTCGTCAACAGTAGACTTTATAAAAAATTAGAAAAAAACAGATCGCGATACAAAAATGCTTTGACACATTGTCGGACTATTTTTGAGCAAGAAACAAATTCTTCTTTTACACCGGTTACTATAATTCATTTATCCTGTTCAGAAATTATGTGCCTTTCAAACAATTAATCTTTTTTTTTTTAATTGCAGCTTCTTTAAAAATAGGAAGTTTTATTGATTACAAAATATTGTAGAGATTGAGAAAGAAATATCAAGTACAACTACAACAGCAGCTTTTTAATCCTGTTTGTTTTTGTCTGAAAAGGGCTCGCCCTGAAAAGGTAAGTTGTACTATGACTGACTTTTTAACAAAAGCTCCTCCACCCCACACAAACAAAAACACATTTTAAATAATTTAAATGCATTCTTCAAATTTAAATTTCGGTTTCATGTGAAAGATAAAAGCCTGAAGCTAATATAAATTTAAATAAAATAACTTTCCTGTATAAATAAGTTTTTTTAAAGCCTTTTTAAAACATTGACATCGTTTTTTTTTAGTTTTTTTTGTCATTGAAAAAATAGTGTCTATTATAATAAAACTAAGACATTTTTAAACAATAATAATTTAATATAAACAAGAAAGTTTTATTAAAATTGTTTTAATTTTTTTTCATTTCGTCTCTGTCATTGACACTGGAGTGGAACGTCAATGAAATTTTGTCTGAAAATATAGTCCAAAAATATTAAAATTTTAGATGAAGAAGCATATTGTTTTGATATAATTTTTTGTTTGTGAGTTGGATTTTTTTTTATTATACGAAGATAATCAATAATTAAGTGTTGCACATTTTACGCTAATGGTCATATAGATATCTTCACTAAAAAAAAAAAAAAAAAAAATCATACCCTGATGAAAAAAAGGCCCCCAAACTTGATAAACCGTTTTTTATCGTCTTGTTAGTTATTATAAGAGGAAAAACCAAAGTATTTTTTGATTATTTTTTAGATTTTTTATATATTAGCACGTCCGAAATTTTAGTTAAAAATCTTGTTTTTTTTTTTTTGAGTCAGCAAAATTGACATAAAATCGATCATGTCCGCCATTTTTGACAACGTTGTAAGCAAAAGTGAAATTCTTGTAAAATCTTGTAAAATTCAATTATACTTTTTTCAAAAGTTATTTGGGGAAAATTAGAAAATTTAAAGTTTACTTAATGTTGTAATTGGAAACAATTGCTTAATTACTTACAATTACGTAATTTTTTAGCAGAAAAAGTTTAGTTGAACATAAGAGAAGCATGTCTAACTGTGGTGATTTGTTTTGGAGGTGTGAATTGATGTTTATATCAAAGTATTGACAATTAACATCAAAGCAATTTATTGGATAGAAGGACAGAATTGACAGTATTTTCGAATTTTAAGTGAACCAACTTATTTAACTATAATGTAATTTTTTAAATTTAAATACTTTCAAAAGTCTAATTTTTTAAGTACTTTTTTAATGGTGATATGTTCAAATATGTTTCTGTTCCTAAAATTGAATCTAAAAAAGAAAATAATAATTGCAATGTGTCTCTCACTGAAAAACAATAAATTATTTATATTAGAAATTAAATTAAAATATTTAGTGAAAGGATGTAAAAAAGAAAATTTTAAAAATTCAACAAAGATGATCAGTCAGAGAATTTGATACATTCTAGCCAGAAGGAAAGCAAAGCAATTTCTTAAGGCTTTTCTCTTAAAACACATGACTTGTTATTTCTGAACCAGGCATCCATAGTTTTGGAGAAAATGTTTTAATACATTTTTTGCATATTAAAAAATATTTTAAAAATATTATTGTGTCACAGATTGTAATAAGCTTTCAAACTTATAATCTGTAAAAGTAGATCTTTATAATAACAGCCATCCCAAAAAGACACGGATTCAAACTTAATTTTAAAATATTTAACAACTTAAAAATTTGTATTTAAAATTGAAAAATAAATCATTCTTGTAAAAATTCATTTTTCATTGGAAAAATATTTTGGCTTCAAACAATAGTGTCCTTAATATATATTATTCATAAAAACCATTAAAAGCTTTTTTTAATTAAATAATGTCTTAGTTTTAATGAGTTTTGTATTTTACAATATGGAGCTGAATTTTGGGTAAAGCTAGATTTAAATTTACAAAACATCATTGATTTATATTCTTCAAAGTCTTCTGCTTTATCAAATATAATCACAAAATTATACAAAGTCAAATTTTCAAGTCGTCATAACATTAAGAAGGGGTAACATGTAAAAAAAAATTTTACCATGACTTTCTAAAAAACAAACATTTCTAAAATAATTTAATTCATTTTTTAATAAGTTCTGAAAGTTTCACTAAAATCCGACAATTATTTGATTTTTGAAAGAATTTCCAAATTAATGTGTTTTTCAATTGAAAAATAGGCTCTAAAAAAACTAATGCTAAATATTACATAACCACTGACTTAAAGAAAAAAATAAGATTTTTAACTAAAATTTCATACGTGCTAGAAATAATTAAAAAATAATTTGGTCTTTCCTCATAATAATAACGAACATTTTGATGATAAAACTTTGTTTTTATTAAGTTTGGGGCCTTTTTTCATCATGCTGTGCAGTTTTTTCAGCGAATGATTGATGATACCTAGTCATATATCTCTAGGGAATATGAATATTGTATTGATTCTCTAAATACTTTAGCTTACAGGAGAAAGTCTTTCAGATATAATTGTCGTTAATATTTCATGTTTACCTGTAAATATCTTCATTGCCATTTCATAATAAAGAATTTTAAGATTTTAAATGTTTATAAATTATTCTAATGAAGGTTTTTTTTAATGAAAATAATTCTAGTAAAAATTTATTATTGATCAAAAAAATAGAGTCCATTATTTTATTCATAAAAGCAATTAAAATATTTTCTAATTATAAATGTCTTAGTTTTATAATAAAACTAAGATATTTAAACTATAATAATTGCAATGAAACATGATGATTTAAATACTGCAAGGACTTATAACAAATACAAATATGCAATACAGAGAGAATTTCTTGTAATTTCATAACTAAAGGAGTTGGATAGAATGGAATAAAAAAAAATCATCTAGGAGTTTTTTAAAAAAGAAATGATTCAAAAATAATTTCATTCTTTTCTGAATAAGTTCTGAAAGTTTCATTAAAATATTTTTTGTCATTTTCTCTGTCATTGACACTGAAATTTGTCTATTGCATTTTTGCATGCCATAAGAGTAGTCATATTCCATAAAAAAGTACTAAAGGGTGCCACTACAGTCTGTTCTCGATTGGGGACATATTAACATTTTGAAATTTTAGATCCAGTATGTTTTATTATTTATTTTTGTGAACATAACATTTTTTAACACATCTTGAGGAAATGAGAATACTGTAGATTCTCTAAATACTTTAGCTTACAGAAGTCTTTGACAGATAATTGTTAATATTTCATATATTTACCTGTAATCTACAATTAAAATTTTATTGATCATGTAACAGAGGCAATGTGGCGCATTCTATGCTTCGAAATCCGCAAGTGTCATCCAGCAGTAGTGAATCTAAATATTCATCTTGAAAATATCCAGCATGTATATTTTACAGAAGGTACTGCTTGAAATGTAGCTGAGAATACACCAGAAACCGCAGCTTTCCTCAAATTATGCCAAAGTGGCCTGTTTGCCCAAACATTAATGTAAGTTGAGATTCCTATCTACTACACCGGCGCACACAGTAGATAGAGCAGGTGCAAGCAAGAAGTACAAGTTAAGGTCTAGGAAGAAAATGCTTTTCTTCAAAAGTGGGACCACCTGGCAAGTGTGGCACTGTGCACCACAATCAGCAGGAGTACTTCTTTCTGCATCAGCTGCTGCACACTGTCAGAGGTCCTACATCGTTCACAGGCCTGTAAAGATATAATGGAGAAGTTTGTATGACCTACAGAGAAGCCCGCACCAAACATGGATTACTGGAGGACGATGCTCACTGGGACCAGACACTGGATGAGGTAGCAGTCAGCAGAGCACCAACTATTTTCCATCATGATGATGACATGTTTTGTGTGAGCATCTCAGGCTTTGGGTGTCCAACAAAGCCAGCATGGCAGAGGACATCCTACGAAGGATTCAAAGGCAAACTTAAGCAGAAATTGTGATATTCATTGTTACCATTTACAATAAGGCATTAGTTGACCTTGACAACTGAATGCAAGCTATGGGAAGCCAGTGAATTGTCACATTTGGTCTATCTCAACTTGAGCACGTATCAAACAATCTTGCAAGTGAGTACATGTGGGAGATCAACTATGACACTGAGGAAATGATGGTGTATATAGTTGTTAATGAACATCAATTGATAGAGGACCAACTGGGTGTTTATAACATGATTATCCCGAGCATTGAAGGTAAAAGAGAAGATGTATTTTTCCTTGATGCCCCAGGTGGAACTGGCAAGACATTTATCAACCTACTTCTGACTAAACTATGCCAAATGAAGCTTCTTGCTCTAGCAGTGACATCAAATGGAATAACTGCAACCCTGCTAACTGATGGCGACACATCTCATTTGTGCTTCAAACTCTCAGTCATGGTTCTATAAAAGGTAAACTCCTCAGTGATTTCAGATTGGTCGTCTGGAATGAAGCATCAATGAGTCATAAGGATTCCTTTGAGCTCTTGACACTGCACTTCAGGATCTTAGACTCAACACACAATTCATGGGAGGTAAAACAGTTTTGCTTGTGTGAGACTTTAGGCAAACCCTTCCACTGATTCTGAAAGGGACAAGAGCTGATGAGGTAAACACCAGTATAAAGTTAGCCTCCCTATGGGGCAGTGTGAAAAAGCTGAGACACACAACCAACATGAGAGTGCAGCTGAGTGGTGATGAGGAAGCTGGTACTTTTTCTAACCAACTGTTGGATGTTGGTCATGTCAACTTTGTTGGGTGAGCAGTACGGCCGGGTCAGTTTGCCTTTTGGACATATGGTATCTGATTTAAAGGAACTAATGGCTAGTTTATTCCCTAACCTGAGGAATCAGTTTACGGACCACAACTGGCTGATAGCCCGTGCCATTTTAGCTTGAAAGAATGTCGCAGTTGATGATTTGAACAAACTTCTGGAACAGTTGCCAGGTAAACATCACAGCTACAATTCCATTGATGCTGTACTAAATGCCTATGAAGATCTGAATTATGCAGTTGAATTTTTGAATAGCCTAACACCAGCAGGCCTCCCACCTCAGAATTTGCACCTCAAGATTGAAGCACCAGTGATGTTGCTAAGAAACTTAGATCCACCAAAGCTTTGCAATAGCACATGACTTACAATTAAGATGATGCTAACAGTTGATGAGATGACAATTCTGACTAGCAAAGCAAGTGGTTAGACTGTATTTATTCCTAAAATTCTACTTATTCCTTGGATATTACCTTTCATAATTTGCAGGTCTACAATTCCTGGTCTATTTGGGTTTTGCAATCATAAATGTATTTTAACACTAGCCCTCCTTTTTCTATATTCTCTCTGAAGGCACAAAATCCCTGTTTTTTGATTTTTCCTTTGAATTGTTACTTATGGTATAACTGAAGAAAGGACATGAGAATCCCAACTGGGGATAATTTATTTGATTTCCTGGAAATTACCAAAAATATGTTTATCCCTAGAATAAAAAAACTTTCTAGTAATCTGAAAGGAAAATGTTTATTGTTTATTCATTTTCATATTTTTTATCTGTCAAAAGTGTCATTAAAGTGTATTTTTAATCATTTTGACAGAATGAGAACGTGTAGGATAAGAATAATCTGTTTGCAGGGTTCCAAAAATAGAAAAGGATCTATTCAGTCATGAATACTATTTTTGGTTTGGTAAATAAATATTCATTTTATCATTAAAATTTTTTTCTGCTATTATTCTCTGTAGGTAGCTCTTAAAATTTTTTTCTCAAAAATGATATTTAATTTTTTTCAAAACTGATTTTAAAATGAATTTTTAAAAATGAAAATTTTATCTCTTTTGAAGCTTTTATTTTAGTTTTAATTTCAAGCAAATAGATTAAATTTAATTATCTCAATAAGAAAAATACATTGCTGAATTTCAAAAATAATTTAATTTGACTTTAAAGAGTTTTTTTTTTTTTTTTTGGTTTTGGATTATTTGTTTTTTTTATTATCTGTCATCGCTCAATGGGTCTATTAAAAATCTTATAAAAAAACAATATTTTTTTCTGAAACTTTTTTGTTCTATATAAAATTCAAAGTTTAATTAATTGGTTTTTTTTCCTCAAAATTTTACTTTTTTAGCTTAAAATTATTTTCAAAATGTTATTTTAAACCCAAAAGTAACTGTGTTTTTTTTAATGTTCTGTGGAACTTTTATCTCAAAATATAATTGAAGTAAATTGTCATGAGTACTAAGCTTTTTAATTTTAAGATTCAGTAATCTAAAAAATTTAGGAAAATATTCTCCATAATCTAATGATTTTATTGAATTATAGGTAAAGGTTTTGAAATTAAATTTACGATAGTTATCACTCCTATTTTAAAATGTTTTAATGGACAACCTGTATTTAAAAAAATTAAATTTTTATACACACAAAATATCTTATATTCAAAATTTTAAAAATATGGTGGTTTTTATTGTAGGCAGCTTTTTTATAACAGTATCACCTAACTGGTACAAATTTAATGCAAAATTCTATAAGATTAAAAAACTTTATAAACTTTTCTAATTTAAATTAAAAAAAATTCTTCAATTCTTGGAAAAATTCATTATTAATTGAAACTTTTTTTTTAAAACACTGTTCATAGTATTTTTTTATTCATGAAGGCAAATTTAAAGTTCTTCTCATTAAATAATGTCTTAGTTTTATTGCCTTTTTTATTTTATGATTCAGAGCAGATTTTCAGTAACTGGAATTCAGGGGCAGATTTTCAAAAAACAAATTGATGATTTCAGTTCCCCAAAAGACATGTGCATATATCTAATATAAAAATGGAGCAATAAAAAATGAATTACTTGAATTTAATTAAATGAGTTAGGAAGGTGGCAGATATAAAAAAATGTATTTAGTGATTCTGCATGATATTTGGGATAAAAATATAACTTGGGAAGGAACATAGAATTTGGACTCATTTTCTTACTATATAAGTTTGAAAAAATTTACCTGATGAAGATGTTAGAAAAAGGCCAATAAATTTTAAATAGTTATTGCTCTTCTTTTATAATAATAACTTGTATGGACAACCAATTACAAAACTCAGCATGTTTATACAGACACAAAAAAAATATTGCTGAATTATACTCCTGTTTGATTTATGATTAGTAAATACAGTTTTTCTTGATAACAGTATCAGCTAACTGATGCAAATAAATACAAAATTTTAAATATTTATAACTTTATAAAACTATTAAAATTAAAAATCTTTCAAGAATGAAAACAAATGTAAAATGTCATTCTTCATCAAAAATTTCACCATGAAAAAGACACTTTAATTTTACTAATTTATAAATTTGAAAAAAAAAAAACAAATTTTAACCAAAAACAATTTTAATACTAATTTCAAAAATCCTTTGGTCTTACATTTTCATCTTAATGATAAATTTTGATGTTAAAATTTGTTTTTTCATTAAGTTTAGGCATTTTTTCATTATGTGTAAATTTTTTTTTTTTTGAGTCTTTCCATGTTTTTTTTCTGAATATTTTAAAATCAGTTAATTCCCGATAATTGATTAACCAAAATTGTTGTAGATAAATTGTGGACAAGGAGGAAACAAAAAACATGGAGAAATTGTTTTACTATCACTGGTTTTTCCCAATTGATATCAAAAAATTAACTAAAGGCATGGTATTTGGAATCAAAAGAATCTTCTCCCCATGGTTTAAGTAAAATGGTTTGGTTTGAAATTCCAACTTTTATCACCTAAAGAAATACCAAATGTTCAACATCCAAACATTGTGAAGATGGTGGTTTGTTTTTGAAGGACAACAGTCCAAACAATATAAATCTTTAAATAACTGATGAAAATGGTTTCATTTCAGAGATATAGACAGATCCTGAAGAAGGCCAACATATAAATGCCTCAAAACATTGTGAATATCCTATAAACTTGAGGATAACAATCTGTTCATTTTGGAACCAATATTGCAAACAATTTCAAAGTTGGCATCTCAGGAATTTTACATAAATATTTTATTGTTTTTTTGCTTCTATTTTTTCTCTATCTAATATGTGACTGTTATTAAAATTTTTCATAGTTGAAATAAATCTTCTCATCAAAATTTTCAATAGTTTTTATATTTTTGTCATTTTAAATTTAAATTTTTTTTTCTCATTGTCTTATAACTAATTTTCAGACTATTTATTTTATTTTGTTCTTACTATGGGTTTTATGCTTTTCTTTGTTGAAAATTAGTTTAATAAATTAAATCAGTTGTTTTCCCACATTAAATTTCATCTCTCAGGTTTTTTTCATTGCTGTCATCCATATAATAAATAGAAGGGGACCTAGCATAGGATCTTCACTTCTCCTAGGTTCTGTTGAAAATGACGCTTTGTTTTTATTAGGCAGTGATGCCAGCAGCAGATAATCTTGCATGAGGTGGTGCCAGTTATGGACTTCGTCATTTTGCCATTGATGTTAGTCCAAGACGAGATCCAAAAAATTTAAAAATCAACATATTTTTCAATATCCATATTTGAATTGTTTCTGAATAGACAATGTTCTGATTTTAATCACCTACATTTCATAAAATACAACGTGATGGTGAAACAATCTTCACTGCAAAATGTTTGATCCTCACGCGCAGTGGCTGCTGTTGCATTATTGAAATAATGATTACATGTATCTCTCATAATATAGACTGCTTTCATATATTCTTCACTGCCCCTATTAACATATTATTTATGCCTTTTTTCTTCACAGATGTTTTGGCTGTACAAACACCACAGTGGTTGTTATTGAGAATTTCACTGAAGGAAAATACATTTCACTTTCCATGAAAACACAGATAAATATATGCTACATGGTTCATGTGAAAGTCATGGATCAACATTGTCAAAAGCATGACAATGAACAATGAGAAATAATATGCTTTGAAATGTGTGGTTTATTTTTCTCCAAAAACACATTTAATGTTATGTATGAATAAACAGAAAAGATAGGTCATATTCATGTAACATCTGCTAAACTGTGGTGAAGTTGGACATAATAGGTCAGATGGAAACACATATTACAAAGAAACTATGTTCTTGTGAAGTTTGTGGATCTACATATTCACGCAAGACAAACTTAGTGAGACATATGCGTACACACACTAGAGAGAAACCATATTCTTGTGAAGTTTGTGGATCTGCATTTTCACACAAGTCAAATATGGCCAAACATATGCGTACACACAATGGAGAGAAACCATATTCTTGTGAAGTTTGTGGATCTGCATTTTCACAGAAGACAAATTTAGTGAGACATATGTATACACACACTGGAGAGAAACCATTTTCTTGTGAAGTTTGTGGATCTGCATTTTCGCAAAAGTCACATTTAGTCGCACATACACACACACACACGGGAGAGAAACCATATTCTTGTGAAGTTTGTGGATCTGCATTTTCACAGAAGTTTCATTTAGTAACACACATGCGTACACACAGTAGAGAGAAACCATATCCTTGTGAAGTTTGTGGATCTTCCTTTGTAGACAAGTCAAATATGGTCAAACATTTGCGTACACACACTGGAGAGAAACCATATTCTTGTGAAGTTTGTGGATCTGCATTTTCGCAAAAGTCACATTTAGTCGCACATACACACACACACACGGGAGAGAAACCATATTCTTGTGAAGTTTGTGGATCGGCATTTTCACAGAAGTCAAATATGGTCAAACATATGCGTAGACACACTGGTGATAAACCATATTCTTGTGATGTTTGTGGATCTGCTTTTTCACACAAGTCAAATATGGTCAATCATATGCGTACACACACTGGAGAGAAACCATATTCTTCTGAAGTTTGTGGATCAGCATTTTCACACAAGTCGCATTTAGTGAGATATATGCGTACGCACACTGGAGACAAACCTTACTCTTGTGAAGTTTGTGGATTTGCATTTACATGGAGGCAAAATTTGGTCAATCATATGTGTATACACACTGTAGAAAAACTATAATTTTGTGGATCTTCATTTTCAAGGAAGTGATGTTTGTGTGAGCTATCTGTGTCTATATACTGGAGAGAAACTATACTCTTGATATTCGCTGATATGCATTTTTAGACAAATCCATTTTGATGCAGCATGTGGATACACAGTGAACAGTAATCCTGTCTTAGTAAAGACTTACTTTCTGAATAAGTAGAAAATACTTTTTTAGTGCATCATATGAAAACCTATAGAAATGAAAAAATTCTTGATAAGCTTGTGGATATACCTTTTCTTAGATGTCACATTTTGTGAGCAATATGGATTATATTCTTGTAAAAGCTGTAATGCATTATTTTCAAATACTACAAAATGCAATAAATATGCAGCAATGCTGATATGTGCATGTCCTGCATCACAGTTGCATAAAAGTTCTTAGAGTAACTTCCTCATCTGTGCATCCCATGTATATAGCTAAAGTTTCCCATGAAAAATGATTCATTGCACAAAATCAACCCATAAAAATTATGATTTATTTAAAGGAATTTGTTGTTGGATAATGTTAAGTGAATGCCAGTGATTTAATTTTTAATGTAATTTTAAATTCTTTCTGATGTTTTGGGGTTCCATCGTCTAATATTGTGTGTCTGGAAAATGGTCCATTTGTTGTGGTTACCGTAATTCTAGACCTTTTGACTAAGATGAAAGTGTAGTGTCTGTTCTCATCAGCTTAATCTGATTTTCTCTCTCTGTCCACTTCTCTGTTCCCTTTGTTCTTACCTCCACAGATTTGAGATACCTATTTTTAAAAATGAGAAATCTTTCTTGAAGCTTTTATTTTAGTTTTAATTTCAAGCTTAATTTAATGTTTGTTAAATTTAATATTTCAAACAAGCAAAATACTTTGCTGTGTTTCAAAACTAATTTAAATTGACAGGGAGGAGTTTTCATTTTGAAATTGCTGAAATTTTTTATTTTAGTGCCATCTTTCATCACAATATAGTTCAATATAATTCATCTCAATATAATATTAAAAAATGTTCTGAAAATAGAATATACTTTTCTGAAATATTATTTGTGCAATATTAGCTGATTTGAAGTTTAATTCATCTGATTTGAAATAAATATTACTTTAAGTTTAAAATATTTCAGAAATGTTTTTAACAAGGTGGTAACTGTTTATTTAAGGTATTGACAGCATGTATGGCAAATGGAAGTAAAAATAATTCAGGAATATAACATGAGCTCCATTTTTTTTATATAGTTTTTAAGTACTCTGTAATCTTACAAATTTAGCCAAATATTCTCTGTAATCTAATGTTTATTGAATTTTAAATTCTTTCTGATGTTAAATTTACTATAATTATCACTCTGGTTTTCTGATGATGTCATGTATGAACATCTCTATCTACAAAAATCATCACATTTATGCACATAAGAAATATTTTTAAAATATTGGTGTTTGATGATTTGGAATTATGATTAGTAAATACAGCATTTATTTAATGATTTGATGACTGTGACAAAGTAATGCATAAATGATTAAAAGATTCAAAAATTTTTAAATTATTCTAATGAAATTTTAAAAAAAATGAAAACAATTCTTGTAAAATTTCATTATTCATCAAAAATATTTTTCCTTAAAACACTAGTGTCCATAATAGATCTTATTCATAATAGCAATTAAATCTTTTCTGATTACATTATGTCTTAATTTTATTGCATTTTTTATTTTACAATTCAGTGCACAAAATTTTATTTCATGAAAAATTTCTTAAAATTAAGTAAGTGGAGGGTAACAAATCTAAAAAAAAAAAATATTTACCAAGATTTTCTTAAAAAAAAAAAAAAAAAATTTCTAAAATAGTTTTGTTCATTTGTGAATAATCTGACAATTATTTGATTTTTGTAAAAATTTCTAACCCTACATAAATGATGCTAATATTTGCCATACTAGTCTTTGGTTCTTCTGCTGATGCAAGAAAACAAAATTTTTAAGCTAAATTTTAACGTTCTGAAAAAGATTCTTTTCATAGCCAATAAAATAGGCCTGTTTTCAGTTTCATTAGACTCAATCCTGTCATGTCTTGAAGTCAGAACATTGTTCCATTCTCCAAATTTCATGTGTCAAGCCCAATTCTTAGTTTGTGAACTTTTTGCCATATTACTGTTGCTTTGCCTTGCATATATTGCTTTCTTGCTTTATATAATTTTTTTCCCTGTTCTTTTCTTTTTCTTATTATTCTTTATTGCAAACTTTGTCAATTCTGTTTGTTGGGAATTTCTACCATTTATTTACATTTAACCATGACCACTCACCATACAAACATAATTAAATAATCAAAAGATCCTTTGGTCTTTCCTTTTAATAATAACAAATATTTTAACAATAAATCTTTGTTTTTATTACATTTGGGCCATTTTTTTTTCATCAGAGTCTGCTAATCTTTTAGCAAATCATTGGAGATACCTATGCTAAACATTTAATAGTGATTGAGTAGATTCATTTTCTCAGTTAAAATCCCAGTTGATGTAATTGATTATATTCAGGCCAAAAGATCTTACTAACAGTTTATAGACACTTTCAAGCTGATAATAATATTTTATTCATTAGACTTATTATTTTGGTGATATTTACGCTCAACAATCACCATTTTGTTCTTATTTGGATTTGTGCAATGTTTTGTTCACATGCAGTAGACTCATCTCTATTTTATTTGATAACTTATTTTAGTGCTATTTATGTTGTTATAGAAAAGATTGTTGGGAGCATCACTGATTAATTAACCCCATATGTTTAAGTCATCACATCCAAATTATTAAAAATGCTTTGTTGCCATAAGGAAGAGCTTTGTAATATTAGTAGTAATAGTCATTGTTTACAAATTCACACTTGTAATAAGGTAATGAAGAGTTTGGTAATCCGTGTAGATAATTCCAAAGAGGATGTAATCCAGTGAGGTCAATCTAACAACAGAGCAAATATTAATGAAATAATTAAGAAAGAGATAATTTTAAGGTTCCATGACTATAATTTATTTCCCCAGAAAATATTTTTCTGGTTTATCAGGTCACATCTCTTGTTACAAAGGAACTTGGTTTCTTTTCAAAATGAAAAAAAAACAAATTCCTTTGTAACTTGAGATGAAACTGATGAAAACCAGGAAAATATATTTTCTTTTAAATTATAGTCATGGAAAAATTAATCATTTTTCTTAGTTAATTTTATTAATTTATTAATTATATATATATATATATATATATATATATATATATATATATATATATATATATATATATATATATTTATTAAAAATTCACATTTTTATGTTTAATGTTCTTTTTTAGATACAAAGTATTTAAGTAAATGCTCTGTTTATAATAAACAGTATTAAATAAAATTTACCGGCCTGAATGTCCGAGAAATTTTCATAGAAAATAATCGTCCTTTGACAGGATTCAAACCTGCATCCTATACGGATATTTATAGATACAAGTATTTAAGTAAATGCTATAAAAGGAACGTTAAACATAAAAATGTCTTTAATAAATAAATTGTCGGACTTTTTTCATTTCTTAATATATGACGTCATTTGTTTACATTTGATACGCCAGAGCAGTTATGAATGTACGAGATTCATGGAAGATTGAAGTTTATAAGCAGTAAATTCGACTTTGCCTACCGAATGCTCCTTTGTGGCCGAGTCGGTTAAGGCACGTCAGCGTAAATGACGGTTCTGTATAGGATGCAGGTTCGAATCCTGTCAAAGGACGAATATTTTCTATGAAAATTTCTCGGACATTCAGGCCAGTAAATGTTATTTAATACTGTTTACTATAAACAGAGCATTTACTTAAATACTTGTATCTATAAAAAAGAACGTTAAACATAAAAATGTCTTTAATAAATAAATTGTCGGACTTTGTCCATTTCTTAATATATATATATATATAATTTGTAAATGTTTATATGTATCTTGTTTGTATTTATTGGCCCCATAAAAAATATAGCAGAAATTAGGCTCTCAACCATTAGATTGAGTAGAAGTGGATGATTGTAAAATACTTTCTCCTTCCCATTTTATAGGTAGAATTACTGCTGGGATTTCTTCCTAGCCAATTTTTATTGGCTAGCCTCATTCTCAGTTTCATCTGACTCAGACTAAAAGATCTTAGCATCAGTTTGTAGACATTTTCAAGCTGATAAGAATATTTTATACATGAAAATATTTTATTAAATAGATTTATTATTATTTTAGTGATACTTCCGTTCGACAACCACCATTTTCTTTTATTTGGATTTGTGCAATGTTTTGTCCACATGCAGTAGACTCACCTCTGTTTTATTTGATAACTTGTTTTAGTGCTATTTAGGTTGTTACAGAAAAGATTGTTGGGAGCATCACTGGTTAACTAGTCCCATCTGTCCAAGCAGGATCAAGGGAGGTTACTTAAATTTTTTAAAGGAAAATTCATCTGAATTATTTGCTTTTGATAAGAAACAAAAGTCAACACATCTGATTTATTAAAAATGTTGTTGCCATAATTCTCACAAAATATAGTTTCTTCATTGAACTGTTTTTGTATTGAATTGTTGTAATTTTAAAATGCGTTTGTTCCATCAGCTTAAAAAACTGTCATAATTCTGCACTTTCAATTAATATAGAATCAGTATAAATGTTTCATCTAAAAGAAAATCTTCACAAAATAAGTGAATGTTTGATGTTTTACTGTCTCCTTGGCAATAAAATGTATTCTTCATCTTTTTTATGCCCACTTCATCTTTGACCATTACTGCAATTTGTCAATTTCAGTAGAATTGTTTCTAATCAGAGTGAGAGAGAGTCTCCTAACCTTTCCATTTCTCTAAGTTAAATCCTTTTGTTTTACAGTCATTAGAACAAATTGATTTTCTTTCATTCCATTTAGCTGTAGTGAAATTTGTTAAAATTATTGCAGCAATTTTGTGATGTTCAGATTGTGTTGGAACATAGGTAACACTTCAGATAAATTCCCGTTTTTTTTTTTTTTTGTTTTCTGATTGAACAATAAGAGGATAAGTTATAAGAATGCCATCAAAGGAAATGATAAAACGCATTGCTGATCAACAGAATGTTGCGGCTACATTTTCAGCTATTTCTACCTCTTCCAGAGCCTGCTAAATCTTTCCATATGTCTAAGCAGATTCACCGGTGATTAGTTAAATTTTTTAAAGGAAAATTAATCTCATCTGATTTGCTTCTTATAAGAAACCAAAGTCAACACATCCGACTTATTACAAAAATTTTGTTGCCATAATTCTCACCAAACATGGATTCTTCATTGAACTGTTTTCGTATTTAATTTTTGTAATTTTAAAATACTTTTGTTCCATCAGCTTAAAAAGCTGTCATAATTCTGAAATATATTTTTGTAATTGAACCGAGATTAAGTGTAAATACTAATTTTATTTTTAATTTATTGAATCAATTGAAAAAACAATTGTTCAATAATAATTCTTAAAAAATATTTCATAAATGAAATGCAGTTAAGTGTAAATACTGTTTTTTATTGAATCTATTTATTTAAAAACTTTCAAAAATTCTCAAAAATTATAATTTCTTTATTGAACTGTTTTTGTATTGAATTTTTGTAAGTAATATTTTAAAATGTTTTGTTCAGTCTATAAAAAAAATTCTTTTTCCTGTTATAATTCTTAAAAAATAAAATTTCTTAATTGAACTATGTATTTGTTTTAAATTTATTGATTCAATTTTAAAAAAAAAAACAACCTTTGTCAACATAAAAATATTGCTCTCTCATAATTAAAAAAAACAGTTTCTTAATTGAATTGTGATTAAGTGTCAAATACTGTTTTTGTAATTAAATTATTAATTTAATTAAAAAATACAAATTTCTGTCAGTTAGTCTTATATAACTAAGTGAATTCATGAGAGAGTATTTAAATTTAGATTGTCTATCAATCAAAGTAAAAATTTGAACAGCTGAACTGTTTATTTAATCTACAGAATAAATTGTATTCTCCATCTCTCTTATTCCCTCTTCCTCTTTGATCATTACCACCACTTGTCAATTTCAGTAGAATCGTTTCTAACCAGAGAGAGAGTGAGAGTCTCCTCACCTTTCCTTTTCCCTAAGTTAAATCCTTTTGTTTTACAGACATTAAAACAAATTGACTTTCTTTCATTCCGTTTAGCTATAGTGAAATTTGTTAAAATTATTGTGGCAATTTTGTGATGTTCAGATTGTGTTGGAACATAGGTCACACTTCAGATGAGATCCAGTTTTTTTGGTTTTTTTTCCTGAGTGAACAATGAGAGGATAAGTTATAAGAATGCCATCAAAGGAAATGATTAAAATGGGCAGCAGAATATTGTAGCTACATTTTCTGCCATTTCTACGTCTTTCAGAGCCTGATAAATCTTTCCATATGTCTAAGCAGATTCAACGGTGACTACTTAAATTTTTTAAAGAAAAATTCATCTGATCTGATTTGCATTTTAGAAAAAAACCTTAGTCGACATATCTGATTTATTAAAAAGTTTTACAATTTAATAAAAGCTTATAATTTTGTAATGTTATTTTTTTCATATTCGTCCAAACGAATATAATATCTGACTTTACATATAGTTTCTGTGATGGGGAATTATCATTTACTCTTGTCCTCATCTTTCTTGTGGTTATTACATTGACAAAGTTTCAGGTGTTTTGCCTTTTGGCCTTTATCAGGTGTATGCCAATTTGGGTAACCTACTGAACAGAAGCCTTTATTTAATCTATGGGAGTAGATTGATCTCTTATTATATGCTTAGTTTAAAGATTATGTACTTATATTGCAGTTTGGTTTCAGGTCTTCTCTCTTTGACAACTACAGTAGAAATGCAGAGACACCCACTATACATTGCTTTTATCAACCTCACAAAAGCATTCGATCTTGTGAGAAGGGATGGCTTTTTCTTGATACTAATGATAGCTTAAGATTGTCTGGTCATTTCATGTGGCTATGAAGGGTGTCATACAATTTGCTGATTCTTATTCAAAGCCTTTCAATATCTGCACTGGTGTGAAGCAGGGTTGTGTGTGCATCCACCTAATTTATTTGGCATCTTCTTCACGGTCATGCTGAAACATGCATTCAAAGCTTCAACTGAAATTGATGATATCTACCTGCATACAAGAACTGATGGAATTCAAAGTTCATGATGTTCTCATTAGAAACATGCTGTTCTCAGATGATGCAGCGCTGGCAGATCACTTTGAAGGCCAGCTGTATCAACGAATGGACAAGTTTTCAAAAGCTTACCAAGAGTTCACTCAGTTTACCAAGCTTATACGCCCTTCTCCAAAAGTGCATGATGAGGGGGTTCTGAAAGTCCTTCTGTACGGTGAAACTGGTCACTAGCAAGAGGGCGACCTCATCTTCAGTTCACGGATGTCAGCAAAAGGGACATCAGATCAATGGACACTAAGCGGTGGGAAGATGTCACCAACAACCGCTCACGCTGGCAACACAATTTACACTGAGGGTTGAGCAGGTGAAGGAGGAACAAAGTCTTGCTGCTGAGGATGACAGAAAGAAAAAAAAAAAGGTGACATCAAGGGAGAGGGTCTTCACAAGCATTTGCTGCAATCAAGACTGTCACCCACATGTTGGCCTCTATCACCATATGTTGTACCAGTAGCTGAAACATAACTCTTAAGGCTACCATATATATACTTATATGCTTAATTTAAAGCTTATTTACTTATATCAAACTATTAAACTTTATATATGTATTTACTTAAATTACTTTTTAAAATAAGATATTTTAGGAATATTCCTGGTTGCTTGTGTGTGAGCTTGGAAGTGGAATGAACAAAACCCAAGTCTTGAAATAACTGTTGAACAGATTTTATTTGAGAGTTCCAAATATTTTGTAAGCGAGAGTTCAAAATAGTGGGATTTTGTTTGGGGGAGTGGGATTTCCCAGTTGAGTAGATGTTTGGTAAAGAGAGATTTCTGCATTTGTTCCCACGGTTGGAACAGGAGGTCTGAGTGTGAATCTGCTAGGACTGGTACAAGTCTTCTACAGCAAGGGTTGTGTGAAGTTTTTCTTTTGGGTAGGTATCTTGAAGGGAGATTTCTCTGCATGACCCCACAAGGAACAAGAAATCTGAAGTCAGGGCCACATGTCTTCTGCAGCAAGGGTTAAGTAGCCCTTCGAGTTGCACTTGAAGGTAGAAGTCACTGAAATGCAAAAATGATAAAGAGACCTGACCTTGAAGGTAGAGGACACTGAAATGGAAAAATGGTAAAGAGCATTTGTATGGGTTCTGGGACTTCTGGTTATACGCAGCTGATTACTTCTGTTGCTGCTATGGCTGAATCAAGCAAAGTAAGGAAGCCCCCACATGCCACAACAGCCAACAAGTGAGATAATTTCTATAATATTGCTCATATAAATACATATCCTTTACTGTTGCTAGGAAAGTTGCTTCACTGTGACATGCTAGATAATTTTCATTTGTCAGAATCTATCTTTCACATTTATAAATCTATCATTCATCTGTGCATGGGATGTTGTTGCCACATCTGGTCTGGTGTTCACTATGTTGGGCAAGACAATTTTTCTCACCAGAATCTATCTATCTTGCATATCTATAAGTCTACTATTCGTCCATGCTTAGAATATTGCTGCCACATATGATCCGGTGCCCTTGCTATTGATTATGAGCTCCTTGATAAGATCCAAAGAAGAATCTGCAATATTAATAGTCCTGATCTGACAGCTTAGCTCCAGTAACTTTCTCTTTAACATGAGGTTGCCTCTCTCTGTCTTTTCTATAAATACTTTCATGGTAATTGTTGGAATGACTTCTTCACTATGGTATCTGGAGATTTTTAATTTAAGCGTAGCACTAGACTGACGTTGAGATCTTGTCAATTTACAGTTGAGCTTGATAGATATAGCTGTCAAATTCTATGCTAGCTGTTTCTTCTCTCGCACTTCTCATTTCTGGAACTCCCTTCCAGCTCTATGCTTTCTAGCCAAGTTTAATCTGCAAAAATTTATATACAATGTCAATCACTCTACTCTCCACCAGATTACTCCCTTCTCTTTCTGGTCAACATTAATGTTTCTGTTCCTAATTCTTCCATACCCAGTAACCTTTTGTGTTTTAGTAGCATTATTGCTTTGTTTGGGGTGATTTGATTAAAAAAACAAAAGCATGAAGCAACTATTTTTCGAGGTAATTATTCTGATGAGCTTTTCTATTTGGTCATTTGACTTCATGAACATAAGCACAGTATGAGATCTTATTTTACTGTTGAAATTGCTTGATGTAACTAAGTCCTATGCTGACAGTTTTTTTTTCTCTCACATTTCTTGCCTGTGAAACTCTCTTCCAGCTACTTGCTTTCCTGTCAAGTACAATATTCAAAAGCTTAAATAACATCAATCGTTATCTTCTGTCAAGAAAATAAATATATATATATATATATATATATGAATTGTTTTAAAATATGTTTTTTTTTGCTATACAGTTCTAACCATGTTTCAAAAATGGAAGCTAAAAGCCCAGAATTTAATTTTGTAATTAAATTAAAGACATTAGTTCCATCATTGAGCACTATTTTGTAAAAATAAAAATATCTATAAGAACACCAGATTATATATCTTACTGTTCTTTTCTTTTTATATATATATATATATATATATATATATATATATATATATATATATATATACACACACACACACAAAGTATAGGATTAGTGTATACGGAATAAATTCCAATGACCAAAAAATACTATTCCTAAAAAGTGCTCAATACAGAGTAGAGCAAATATAATTTATTCAAAAATTCTAATATATATATGTTATAAAATCACTACAAAAATAGCCATTTTGTTTCAACACTTCTGGTGTCAACACCATCACTTGATAAGACACCAGAAGTGTTGAAACAAAATGGCTATTTTTTCCTAGTGATTTTATAATATATTTATGTCATAATTTTTAATTATATATATATATATATATATATATATATATATATATATATATATAGCAACAATATTCCATGCACAGAAAGTAGACTTACAAAGTAGATGTGAAAGTGTAGCCAATCAGTAAGGTCTTGGTATTTTGCCACAAAGTAGAAACAGCTGTCAAAGTAAAACATCTTTCCTTTATTGTATCTTACCATGAAATTCATCAAAGACTTTCTCACTTCCGATGTTTTGTTTTCACTATTTACATTTGGACTATTTGTTGTTGTTACTTTAATACTTCCTAGCATGTCTGAAATTTTAGTTAAAAATCTTTTTTTTTCTTTGATTCAGCAAAATTGCCAAAATCGATGTTATCCACCATTTCTGAGAAATTTGCAAACAACAGTTAAATTCTCAATTTAAAAATCTTGTAAAAATCAATTATGCCCTTTTCAAATGTTATTTTTGGAAAATTAGAAAATATAAAAGTTTACTTAATGTTTAATTGGAAACAAACATTACTTAATTTTTTAGAAAAAAAAAATTAGTTGAATAAAAACAATAAATTATATTTAAAAAAAAATCAAAATAAAATATTTAGTATAATAGGAGTTAAAAAAGAAAATTAAAAATGTTGTAAATGCAACAGTGATGATCAGTCACGTTTAACACGTGCTTGCCAGAAGGAAAACAAAAAAATCTCTGAGGACGAGTTCTTGCTGTCAGGGGAAACAACTCTTAAAAGACGTGACATTTATATATTTGACATTCATATATTTGGAAAAAATATTTTAACTTACTTAAATAAATACTTGTGTATTGCAGATTGTAATAAACTTTAAAATTTATGACCTGTAAAAAAATTAGATCTGCTTAATAACAGCATTCTCTAAAGAGCACGAATTGAAACTTAATTTTAAATTATTTAATATATTTATCACATTTTGTATTTAAAATTGAAAGAAAAAACAATTTTTGTAAAAATTCATTTTTCATCAAGAAAATATATTTTGGCTTTTAGACAATATTGTCCTTAACATAAAAGCCATTAAAAGCTTTTCTAATGAAATATTTTAGTTTTATTTGCTTTTGTATTTTACAATTCAGAGCTGAATTTGGCGTAGCTGTGTATTTCGATTTTGCAAAAAATATCACTGACTTTTATTCTTCAAAGTATTTTGCTTTTATAATCACTAAAAGGCATACCATTGAATTTCTCGAGTTTTCATCAAATTAAGTAAGGTGGCATGGTGTACTGTAACATGTAAAAAAAAAAAAAAAAAATTACCATGATTTCTGAAAAGAAAACATGTCTAAAATAATTTCATTCATTTGTGAATAAGTACTGAAAGTTTCATCAAAATCTGAATACTGATTTTTACAAGAATTTCTAAATCACTGTTTTTCACCAGAAAAATAGCACTAAAAAAGTAATGGTAAAAAAAAAAATATTAACATAAAAAAAATTTTTTTCACCAAAATTTCAAACGTGCTAGAAAGGAAGAAAAAATTTAATAAAACAATTAAAAAATACTTTGGTCTTTCCTCTTAATAATAACATAAGCATTTTGATGATAATATTTCTTTTTGTTAAATTTGGAGGCTTTTTTTTCGCTATGCTGTTTTGTTTTTTTGGCGACGAATCATATAGGTAAGGTACCACCAAACCAAAATGGATACTTTTTCTGCAATGAAAGTAAAAAATCAACACTGTCTGTTTTAAAATATTTGCGACAAATCAGGGAATTATCTGGTTTCAAATAAATATTTTAGTGAATGTGTTAAAAACGGTTATTTTATATAAAAAAAGACTCTTGTCTAGAATACTTTTTTAAATTCCAATTAAAAAAAAATGGACACCGGGATTTGAATTGCATCTTAGAACTTTATTCAATATTTATAAAAATAAAGAAAAAATCAAGCAAAAAATATTGTAAAAAATTTATTCCGTAAAGTTACGATACTGACAACAGAAATTGACAGAATAATTTTTCATATTTTAGACGAAGAAAAAAAGCAAACCAGAGTTCGATTTCTATACATTTTTAGTTTTTTAAATAAATAAAGAACAAATGAATTAAAAATACCTTAAAATTCTGTTTTTATTTGAATGATTATTCCATAAAGGCTTCTGACACAGAATATTTTTTTACATCACAATACATTAGAAAAGAAACCAAGCTCTGATTTTTACCTTTTTTTTCACAATGAAAGTAAAAAATTAGCAGTTTTAAAATATTTGCAAAAATAAAATCAGAGAAAATATCTGGTTCAAATGAAATTTTCAGGACGTATTCAGTAATAAATAATGAATATCTTAGTGAATGGGTTATTTTATTAAAAAAACTCTGGTATAAAAAGTAATTTTCCTTCCTAAAAGAAAATTAAAGTTTTACATTTGTTGCTATGAAACTAATAAAGTCTACTGAATTACTGAATTTAAAGACTAAAATTCCTTCTCTTTATTTTGATTGTGTCGTAAAAAATTATTTGAAAACTATTTTCTTTAAAAAAAATTAACATGATTTTAATTTGCATGTTTTATTTTATTTTAAAATTTTCTCTAGTAGTAAAATTACAATATTGACATTTTTTCTGTAGAAAATAAGACATAAATAAATGTAAAAAAAAAAATGTTACATAATGTAACATATATAGAAACCGGATATAAGAGAGATTGTCTCTGGTCCCAAATTAGAGCTTGGATGTATAAAAATAGATAAACCCGGATATAAGAGACTTCTTCTCCGGTCCCGACAACTCTCTTATATCCGGGTTACACTGTATATGGAAAATTTAGCTGTCTTTTTTTTGGTTAGCTTGTTTCTAGTACATTGTAACCCGGATATAAGAGAGTTGTCGGGACCGGAGAAGAAGTCTCTTATATCCGAGTTTCTCTTATATCCGGGTTTGGTCTATTTTGTTTAGGTAAGTATGGCTCTAATTTGGGATCAGAGAAAATCTCTCTTATATCCGGGTTACACTGTAATATCATTTTCCATAGCACAAAAATTAATCAAAAGAACATTTGAAGAGTCTCTAGACAATCATTTTTTCTAATTTTTTCAAGACTTTGACCCTTGCCACAAGAGTCCAAGTGAAAAATATGATCATTAATTGCCAAAACATTCAAGGTTATATATATGGCTAATTTCCTTTGATTTACTGAATGATGAAAAGAAATTTTTTTGTCAATTTACCAATAACTATATAATTACAGAGAACAGCATTTGTAATAGTATAATTAGGATATAGCAGAGAACCTCTATTAAATTCTTGAAAATAGCTGTTTATTTCAGGTGTCTTGTCCTCATTATTACTCCCAGATATTAAATTCCTGCAACTATTGCATTTCATTTTCTTAAAAGCTGCATAACAACAACCTGCTATCTATAACAAGAACAATTCTCTATTCATTAACATCCTCATCTGTTAAATAGGTTAAATTTATAAATACCTAAATTTTGCTCCTCCTGATATTTCATCCCAATTAATTTGTAAATTCTTCAAATCAATATTTTGGTTATTAGGTGGTAAGCTCAATTTTAAAACTGATATCATTCTGATTTTTTTCACACTTGCCGGAGTTAACTTCTCCTTTAGTTCGTTAACCCTTTCACCAGGGGTCTCTCTTCCCTGGCTATAAATAGCCGCTGACCCTTCGCCTCTTTCTCTTTTTCCTTCAGGCCTTTGCGCCGACTCCTGGAGGTAAATCTCTCTTTTTTCTCAGGCTTCCAGCCTTAACACCTCAAAGATGTGAACGCTCACAGAGAGAAAGCGTTTCCCAAAATGCTGGGAACACGCTAAGCACAATACACACACACACGCACATATATAATATTCACACACACTTTGTCCTTTTGTAACTGTTTCTATGTAACCTGCTATTAATATATATATTTGTATACATATATTATCGGTCTTGTGTTTTGTTTATTTTCTTTGCATTCTTTGGACTTAATTAATAGTCCAACCTTTTCATCTAGTTGGACCAGCTAGCAGGAGAATCTGAACCCATATGTGTTTCTTCTACGTCTACTCTCAACCATGGTCCACTACACACTCAAACACTTGACGTATAGAAATATATTGATCTCCCCCAAGTTGCTGATGCTGGTCAAATGATTTTAATTTGCATGTTTTATTTTATTTTAAAATTTCCTGTCGTAGTGAAATTACAATATTGACATTTTTTGTGTAGAAAATACAACATATTTTAAATAATCAATAAAAAATATTACATAGGTGTATGGGAAATTTAGCTGTCTTTTTTTGGTTAACTTGTTTCTAGAAATATTATTTTCCCTAGCACAAAAATTATTCAATAGAACATATGAAGAACTCCAGACAATAATACTTTGACCCTTGCCACAAGAGGCCACATGAAAATATGATCATTACACACTAAAACATTCAAGGTTATATATATGGCTATATATTAGATTTATTTACTGAATGATGAAAAGAAACATTTTTTTTTTGTCAATTTGCCAATAACTATATAATTATAGAGAACAGCATTTGTTGCAGTATCACTAGGATATGACAGAGAACTTCTATTAATTCCCTGAAAATAGCTATTTATTTCAGGTATTTTTTTTTTCTCATTATCACATCCAGATATTAAATTCCTGCAACTAATGCATTTCATTTTCTTAAAACTGCATAACAACAACAACCTGCTATGTATAACAGGAACAATTCTCTATTCATTAATATCCTCATCCGCTAAATTTATAAATACCTAAATTTTGCTCCCCCTGATACTTCATCCCAATTAATTTATAAATTCTTCAAATCAATATTTTGGTTATTAAGTGGTAGGCTCAATTTTAAAACGGATATCATTATGATTTTTTTTTTTTGTCCACACACAAACACTTGACGTATAGAAATATTATGTTGATCTCCACCAAGTTGCCAATGCTGGCCGAATTTGTTCTGATCTGTTTGAAATCTACCAGATAATACATATATCATTTTAAATTCTGTGCAATATTTGGTCAGTTCTAGAATTGCATGAGTAGTACGATGCAAAGTTGTGAAGGTTTCATTTGTTAGCTTCCCATTATTTCCAGGAATGCTATTCCAAGATTCTAACCAGTTGCAGAATACAGTGAGAAATATATTGCTGTGTTGGAAACCTACTACCCCTCTTGAAGATGAACTTGTCTGCGTCTGTGAACAAAGACTTTAAATAGTGGCATGTGAGTTGACATGACGGAAGACAGATAGACAGAGAAGTTCTTAGCTGAGCTAGTTATTGACTACTCAGGCGATTTCTGTACCTTTTTACCAACCTATTCAAACCCTTTTTATTGTTACGTGTTATTTGGCGTTTGTCTCTACTAACCCCATATCAACATCATAACATATATAATTGTCATCATTTACTTTAATTGGATTAGCATATTTATTGTTAAGCCACCAACCCTTATATGATGATTTTAGATTCAGTATTGCCCACTAAGTATAAAATATGTTTATGAATTCTGCAAAGTTAGGCAAACATTTCTGTTTCACTAAGGTCAGCAATCTCTGAATAGTGAATTAGATAAAAATTTGAAAAACTCATGAAACATTTTGTCTTTTAAAACTAGTGGGAGAAAGATCCTTTTGAGGTCAGTTTATAGTAATATTTTAAATTGAGATTCCAGGACATGAAGTTTCTGTAAAGTACAAAATGGAGCACTTTTTATATTATCTTAATTATAATTTCCATCATGACAAAATTTTGGGAACATCATGAATTTACTTGCATCTTTTTGACCAAATATGAAGAAAAGAGGTCTAGATTTCATAACTGAATTTTGATATACAATTGAAAGTTTTGCAGAACTACAAAAGTAAGATATAGCTTTCTTATTTATTGCATTATTATCTGTTATGACTGATATTACTCTAAAACTTGTGTTTTATAGACCAATTATTACATGTTTAACTATATCAAATAAATTATCAGCTTTAAGACATTTACTCGGCATAATATTCACAACATTCTTGTATCATGAGAATACACAGCTAAGCATAAAAGCAAAAGCACTTTTTGCAGTCTCATTGCTGTTGTTGGCTAAGCCAACAACATTAGCATCTTTATAATCAAAATAAGGTTTTAGCTGAATTTCATCTACAAGATATTGTAATATCTTTTTTCCTCTAGTAACATATTTTTAATATACAGTGTAACCCGGATATAAGAGAGTTGTCGGGACCGGAGAAGAAGTCTCTTATATCCGGGTTTGGTCTATTTGATATACATTAACGCAGGCTCTAATTTGGGACTAGAGAAAATTTCTCTTATATCCGGGTTACACTGTACATAAGAAAATTGTCATGTTGCTCAAGTATAGGATTCATATTGGTTAAGGTTAGTCTTCTGATGGCTGAATAACTAGGGAAAATTATATTTTGGTGTTTCTTAACAGCCTATAACCTCCAGGGGAGCAGTTATACAACAATAACGAAAAAATAATCATTTCTGCTGAATAATCAAACTTTGTGTTATCAATTTTAGCTGCTCATATATAAATTTAACTGCATGAAAATATCTAAATGACTTGTTTTGCACTAATAACAGAAAGGACATTACCAGATGTAATCACACTTTGAGGTTTGGTTTAACATTCTTCTATGTCCATTTCTTTCATGTTTTCAATCACAATTTCCATAGTATTTGATCAGGAATCTCATACTCCCTGATAGTATTATAATTTTCACATCACCACAGAAAACATGTACTGCAAAATCAAGTTGACTGATTTTTGGATATGGAAATGATGATGCAACAGAAAATAAGAAGAATCTCTTGCTGCCTCATTATATACTCCAGTAATTTCTAACAAGAAAATTTAATTTTTCCTCTATATATCGTTAATGCTGTAGAATCTCCTCAGCTGTTTGTGTTCCAAATCATCAGCAATACAGTGTAACCCGGATATAAGAGAGTTGTCGGGACCGGAGAAGAAGTCTCTTATATCCGGGTTTGGTCTATTTTGTTTAGGTAAGTATGGGCTCTAATTTGGGACCAGAGAAAATCTCTCGTATATCCGGGTTTCTCTTATATCCGGGTTACACTGTACTTTGATCTGAAGCTCTTTGAAGGGCAGAATTTCTCAGTATAATTTTTCTGGATTCTAGTGAGTCCCTGGAGAGAGGGTTAGTGAAGATAAATGTGAAGGACAGTTTGGTAAAATTCTAGGGATTGTACCTACATGAAGAATTGCTTTCTTAAGGCTAACAGCCTAACACTAACAATTGTGGTACCCGGATATAAAAGAGATTTTCTCTGGTCCCAAATTAGAGCCTGTGTTAATGTATATAGAATAGACGAAACCCGGATATAAGAGACTTCTTCTCCAGTCCCGACAACTCTCTTATATCCGGGTTACACTGTAGCAGTTTTCTTATACTGATGTTTCCCACTGTATGTTCTCGGGTCGAAAATGCAGTTCAAATTATCTGAAAAAAAAAAAAAAAAAAAAAAAAGGCAGCGGGGGAATTTAATTTTAAAAATGCTGTTCATATTTTTATGAAAAACTTTAGCAAATTTTAAATTTACACATGCATATTTGTGGATGTTGTTATGGAGATATTTTTTGCAACAATAAAAGAAAAATCCAAACGTTTGTTTTCAGTATTTGTATTGAAAATTTTATTAAAAAAATAATGAGTTTAAATAATTTAATTAATAATTTCATCCAAAGAATTCAATAAATCTTTTAATTTTGTTTTAACGGTGGAGGCCATCTTCTTATAATTTTGTTTTTAAGTCATGAAATTAATTTAATCAAGTTTTAATGCTTTTTACAAATAATATAAAAGAAATTACTGACTCACTTTTTTTTAACTATTTTTGTTTGGTACAAGATTTTCCCCTTTGATAGCATGTATCCGTCTTTATTACTTTGTTTGGGAAATGAGAAAATACATACAATTTTTGGGGTTCATTTTGTTTTGATAATTTCCTTTGTATTTTGGGACGGCATTTTTTTTTTTTTTTTTTTAAATTATTTCAGTGTGAAAATATTGACAAAACAAACAAAAAATTTAAGCCGAGTCAAGAAATCTCGTGTAATAATTAATTTGCAGTTTAGGAACCGCGCTCAGTTTATAATAAAAATTACCCAAGTATAAATGTACATGCTTAATTCGAAAATAACAAAGAAATTTTGCCAAAATCTATCGTTTTAGAATTATCAGCAATAAAATTTCGGACTCATTTGCGTTGCGGCTACAGCGCGGCAGCCATTACCGGCGTTGTTTACCTACATTTGCCCCGGGGCAGTCATTCAGTTGTAAAGCTAACACTTGCGCAGATCAGTAAAAAGGCCATTAACTAAGTAAGCTTCCGCGAATGATTGATCCGAAGCGAATGAGTCCGAAATTTTATTAATTTCGAATGAAGCATGTAAATTTACACCTAAATGTAACTATTCGGGACATTTTTAATAGAAACTGAGTCCTAAACTCCAAATTTTCGAAATCTCAAACAGTAAAAAAAAAAAACAATAAGTATTTCTCTGTGTTTATACTACAGATAGTGACGTCAGCAAATAAGCCCCACCCATCGCCCAGGGCTTCTATTACGGTAGGTGTTGATGTTGATGTCGTTATTACAAAGGGTCTTTGAATTACCTCCCTTGATTTTTGCCTTTTCGGAAAATCTTTTGTTTTGAACGTTTGATTAAAGATGCTGGTTGTTCTTAAATTTCATTCAAATTGAAAGAATTAGTTTATTTTAGTATTTACCATTTTTGAAACGTTGCGTTGCCATAAAGGAATCAAATCAAACGAACGAATGCAAAAATTGTAAGTAGATTTATTTTGCGATGAATTCTTTTTTGAAGCTATTCTGACAATTTTTAATTTGAATAATAATAAGAATAGAATTAGATTCTTTTGAGATTAATTTTGTATTTTTTTCTTTTAAACATGCAATTTCTAATGTTCCTTTATTATCAAGAGCTTGAATCGGTATTACTGCCATTTATAGTTCTTTTTTTTTTTACTTTTGACTAAACGCGCGTAATAAAAATTAATTGGTCAACTATCATGATCATGCTATTCATTGGTAAACAATTAGCATAATTTTTGAGAAATTGTTTAATACAAGAAGTAAAATATTGTAGTTATATGAAAGAAAATGTTTTATCGTCAAAGTGTTTATAAAAGACGAAATCATTTTTTATCATTAAATTTTTTAAATCCTTTCTAGCACGTTCAATTTTTTTTTTTTTTGCGTTAGCGGTTGACGTAATATTTAATAACTACGTGTTTTAGCGCTTTTTTTCACATTGATTTGGAAAATCTTGCAAAAATCAAATAATTGTCGGATTTTAATGAAACTCTCAGAACTTGTTCACAAATGAATGAAATTATTTTTTTAAATTTTTTGTTTTAGAAAATCTTGTAGGGGGGGGATTGTTTTTTGCACCACCACCACCCACTTACTTCATTTCATGAAAGTTCGAGAAATTAAATTTTCATCCCATAATTTTTTATTAATTAAAAGCAGAATTATTTGGAGAATGTAAATTATCACTTTTTTTTTTTCTTTTTTTTAACTGCTACTTATTTCCTGTAAATCTGTTTGAATCATGAAATAAAAAAATTCAATAAAACTATGATTTAATTTGAAAATTTTTTATTGCTTTTATAAATAAGATTTATTAAGGACACTATTTCTGAAGAAAAACATTTTTCAATGAATAATTAATTTTTACAAGAAATGTTCTAATTTTTTTTTTTTTTTAATTACTTATTATAATTTGATAAATCTCTTAAAATTCTATATTACTTTAATCAGGTTAGGTAATATTGTCATTAAGTAAAAACTATATTTACTAATCAAAAATTGAAAAGCTTAATACAAATCTTTTTGTACTAAGATTTTAAAAATAATTGTTTTTTTTTTTCTTTTTATGTATATAAAATATTATGTAATTTGCTCCTTTTTGTAAGTATAGTCGACCATACACGACATTATCAGAAAATTAGTGTGATGCCTATAATAAATTTAATGTCAATATTCCTAAAATGAGATTACAGAAAATATATTCCAAATTTTTAAGATTACTGAGTGCTTAAAAATTATATAAAAAGGGTGCTCACGTCATTTTCTTAAGTTATGTTTTACAGATAAAGTTTCCATAGAACAACAATCATTATGTAATCACCTGTTAATTGCCTCATCAGTTATGTAAATCTTGGCAATATCGGTTAAAACACAGGTACTGTTTTTTTGTTTTTTTTTTAAATATATTGCTGTGTTATTTTAAACAATAATTTTTTTTTTTCAAATCAGATTAATTTATATTTTAAATCAGGTAATATTCTTCAAATATGGTTTCAGAAAAATAAATTTTATTTTTGGAAGATTTTTTTAAAATAGAGGATTATGTAACAATACAATTTCTCATACATCCTTAAAAATAGATAAATTCTTTTTTTCTTTTAAGTCCACTTAAATATCTTTAAGTGATCTGGGATTGCAAAGGAAATGTTTGTCGCAGATTATTTCCACGTCACAGAATAAATCACTAAGTTCAGATTCGAACATCAGGGATAGAAAGAAAATGCCGAAAACTCAATTCGCAAGTACTATTTCACAAATCACAATGCATGCAACCAGTCAGAAAAATAACTCTCTCTCCAACAAACACGGCAGCCAAAATAGCCGACTTTTTTTTCAAGAACACCAACTGCTTTTATCGGATGAGCATTTTTTCCATTCGTTGGCAGCTGGGAGAGGATGTTCAGTATTTTGCATATCAAAATACTTTTATAGCGACTCCTGTGACGGACTTGTTTTTTGATTCAAATATTCCACCTTCAGTATGTCATTCAGAATACGTGCCCTTTTGTTTGGTAAGTAATTTTGTTTTCGCCACATTTTTCGTTGTAGAATACATGCGACGCGCTGTCGCTTGGTTTGAGGCGGTAAGTCGCCAATTTCTTCACTATGATATCTGAGTTTCTTAGGAATGTTTTGACTAGTCCATTCTTGAGTCAACTTAATTGCCAGAGTTTTTAGGATTCCTGTCTCCAGCTTGCCTTTTAATTAGCAAACAAAATTTTGTCACTGATTTTAGATAATCATAAAAGTAATCCTTTGAAGCTTTTTGGGTGGTCTGTTTTTCCAGAACACAAGTAGACAGATAAGGGTGTGGGACCCCAGCCACTATCCATATAAGCAGAGAGAGACAAAGTCGGGAGTAAGTTGGTGACCAGAGGCTAGTGAGTGCATGACCAACAGCCAGGAAGTGACCCACGGTCAGTGAGGAAGGGACCAGTGAGCAGTGAGAAATCAGCAGTCACCTGGACAGTCAGTGAATGTAGGAGTCCTCTTCCTGTGACCGGAAATTAGGGAAATAGCAGTTCAGCCAACGGAAATCGTAGATAGACGACTAAGTGAGAAATCGTATTTTTGCCATTTCCCAAACAGTGTCATGTCCAAGGAGACAAACCTGAGAATATAGCGAGTCGGGTGTATATGCAGATGTAGCTAACCTTGGATACCATCATAAGTCATGCAGTGATGATGTGCAGACTGTGTCATCACAATTACATTGCGATAAAAGATGGCTAAAAAAAAGGAAGCTATTTTAGAAAAAAAAAAAAAGAAAATCGATTCCAATCAATATAATTTCTGTTTGAAATAAACCAGAATCTTTTGCTTATGGCAAATAGTAAATTTAATCATTTAGCTTTTAATTAAAGCTAAAATGAAAGCTTCAAGAAAGCTTTTTTAATTTATAAAAAATTAATTTTAAATCTTATGTATTGAAAATTAATGGAGGTACCAAGATTAAAAAGTATGCAGAATTTGTAGAGGGGCTAATTTTCCGTGAAAATGTAAAAATGGATATTCCATGAGTAAAATTTTTCATTTTCCGTTTTTCTTATTTTAATTACATATATTGTCACTCTTGCTATAATGAAGCAAAAAGAGAAATGCATATTGAAAACAGTAAAACAATAAAAATTAAATTCTATACTGAAAATGAAAAATATCCCCGAATTCTCTAAAATTTGAAATGCAGTTAAGGGAAATTTGTAATAGAAAATTGGTCCCTCTAAAATAGTTAAATGTATAAAATAATGTTGAATTGTAGTCACCGAAAAAGTAAAAACTATTATTTTTGGTCAAAAGGAAGTCACAAATCATTTAAAAATGTCTTTGTTCATTTCAAATGTGGAAAAATATGGTTTGTTTAAGGGCGATTTTGAAAAGTTTATTCAGGAATCTCTGAGAGAACATTTTTTCAATTCCCCAAGCACTTATGCATATAACTAATATAAACATGAAGCAATACAAAAAAAATTCTCTGAACTTACATTAAATGTGTTGGGTGAAGTTGGTAAATATTAAATATATATATATATATATATATATATATATATATGTGTGTCCGTTGTGATTCTGTGGAGAATTGGGATAAAAAAATCCTTGCAAAAGAGGTAAGTTTTAGTTACTTTGCTTTTATGGTCTTACTTACTAAGACACTTGCTGATGAAATGTTAAAGAATTCCCGATAAATTTGAAATAGTTATTGCTCTTCATTTCTGATAATGCCATGTGTGGACGTCGGTATTTGTTAAATCCGGCAGGTTTATACACACAAAAAAAATCAAAATTCTTTTGAAAATACTGTCCTTGCTGAATTGTACTAATCTTTTCAATTTATGATTAGTAAATGCAGTTTTTACTTGATAACAATATCACCTAATCAATGCAAATTAATACAGAATTTTAATATTGAAAACTTTATAAAAAGTATTAAAATTAAAATCTTACAAAAATGAACACAAACGTAAAATTTCATTCTTCCCTAAACATTTTCACAACAAAAAGACACTCAAATTTTTTATGCTAATTTATACCCCCCACCTTTTCTTCAATAAAAAGAAAATTATAACCAATCTATCCCCATGGACTAAATAAAGTGTTTGGTTTGAAATTCCAAAATATATCACCTGAAGAAGGCCAGAGCATACAATGGCTGAAATGTTGTGAATATGGCAATAAAGTTGAGGACAACAATCTGAATGATGTAAATAGTTACAATAGCTTATCTCATAAATATAGACAGATAATATCCACTACATCTACAGAAGTAATGTACTTTCTTCATTTTCTTACCAATCAACCAACTGTTTTGGTACTAATGACAGAGGTTGAAATGGTGGCAAAATAACCAATCAATTTTCATTTGCCTTATTTTTCCTTTCAGATGACTTTTCTCTCATTCCTGTCTTAAATTACTTTTTAATGTTCTTGATTTTCACACTTTACTATTCTTAAATAAAAACATTTTTTCACATAATATATAGTTAAATCAAGTGGACAATAGCAAATTAACTGCGAAAATTATTTCATTATTCCTGTGTTTTTTTTCCAATTGTTAACTATTGGGTTAACAAATAGAAGGTGGCATAAAGAAAAGATCTCTTCTCCTTAGGAGTGATGAAAATGATGGTTTGTTTTTATTGCGCATATCAGATATCAACTATCATATCTGATGTTGCTGACGGGTCCAAGAAGCGGGTCTTAGAAAAGGATCTTCTCTTCTCTTTGGCACTGATGAAAATGATAGGTTGTTTTTATTGGGCAGAACAATTATCAGCTCTTATGCTTATGATGTTGCTGACAGGCCTAAGAAGGGGATCTTACCAAAGGATCTTCTCTTCTCCTGGGCTCTAATAAAAATGGTATAATTTGTTTTTAAGGTTGAGATGATGCCTGCAAAAATAATCTCAATCAAATGATGTCAAATATGGACTTGATCTTGTTGCCAAAATACCTTTGTTTGTCCAAGATGAAGTCTAAAAAAAAATTTAAAAATCAACAAATATTTTCTTAGATCCATATTTGAATTGTTTCTGTATTGACAATGTTCTTTTAATCATTTACATTTCATAAGATATGATGTGATGGTGAAGCAATCTTGTTTCACTGCAAAATGTTTGACCTTCACTGGTGGCTGCTGCTGCTGTTTCATTATTGAAATAATAATCATATGTACCTCTCCTAATATAGACTTTGATCCTGGGTTGAAAAACTTGTCCAATAATCAAGGCCTCTAATCAGGAGGCTTTGAGAAATTTGGAACCTCCTTTTAATTTACTGGTGTTCCCAGGTCCACCCTGACCCGGAGTTCTTAGCACCTATTATTTCCCATTCTATGGGCAAATAGTTTTTTCCAAAATGAGGTAAAAAATCATTATAAAATCACACATTAAAAAAAAAATTTTTAATACCAGTGTTACTTTTTTTTCAAATTGTTAACTATTTGAAAATAGATTTTGAAGAAAAAACAGATCCTATCTGTTGAAAATACGTTTTTTTTTGAAAAACAACTATTACCGGCTATACATTTTGAAAAAAAAAAACTATTACCAGCTATAAGTTTTTGAAAACATAATATTACCAGCTATACATTTTTGAGGAAAAAAAATATCAACAGAAATAGATTTTTGACAAAACAAAAATGTTACAAGAAAAAAAAAAAATTGTCAACATTAAAAGTCCCATTGAGGTTGATATGCCAAAGAACAAAACAAACCAAACCTAATATACACTGCTTTCATATATTCTTCATGGTCCCTATTAATGTATCATTTATGCCTTTTTTTCTTCACAGATGTTTTGGCTGTGCGAAAACTGCATTGGTCATTTCTGAGAATTTCACTGAAGGAAAAGACATTTCAATTTCCATGAAAACACAGACAAATGGTTCATGGTAAAACCATGGATCTTCATCGTCAAAAGCATGACAATGAACATTAACTGGCAAGAAAAAATCTACTTTGAAATGTGTGGTTTATCTTTCTACAAGTACACAGTGTTATGTATGAATAAATGAGAAATATAGACCATATACATCTGACAACTGCTAAACTGTTGTGAAGTCAGACATAATAGGCAAGATAGAAACACATCTTACAAAGAAACAATATTCCTGTGAAGTTTGTGGATCTGCATTTTACAGAATTTAATTTTAGTGAGACATATACATACACACACTGGAGGGAAACCTTATTCTTGTGAAGTTTGGGGATCTGAATTTTCACAGAACACAACTATGGTGGAACATGTGTACACACATTCAAGAGAAACCATATTCTTGTGATGATTGTGGAACTGTATTTTCAAGGAAGTCACACTTAGTGATATATACTACATTTTTCATAGTGATGTATCTACAATGTCAAATATATGACAATGAATTTTTCTTTGCAAGAAATAATGTACTTTGAAATGTTTGGTTTACCTTTCTACAAAAAGACATTTAGTGTTATGCATGAATAAGCAGGAAATATATGCCATATTTTTGGTAACATATGCTGAACTGTTGTGAAGTTGGACATAATAGGCGAAATGGAAACACATATTAAAAAAACCATATTTTTTGAAATTTGTAGATCTGCATTTTCATAAAAAACACATTTTGTGACACATATGCGTAAAAACAAAGGAGGAAACCATATTCTTGTGAAGTTTGTGGAAAATTTAGTGAAGTCAAATATGGTCAAACATATGTATACACACAAAGAAAAACCATATTCTTGTGATGTTTGTGCATCTGCATTTGCTCACAAGTCAAATATGATTAAACATATGCGTACACACACTGGAGAAAAACCATTTTCTTGTGAAGTTTGTGGATCTGCATTTTCAGACAAATCAAATTTGGAGAAACATATGCGTACACACACTAGAGAGAAACCATATTCTTGTGAAGTTTGTGGATCTGCATTTTCACAGAAGTCGCATTTATTGAGACATATGCATGCCCACACTGGAGAGAAACCATATTCTTGTGAAGTTTGTGGATCTGCATTTTCACAGAAGTCAAATTTGGTCAAACATATGCGTACACACACTGGAGAAAACCATATTCTTGTGAACTTTGTGAATCTGCATTTTCAGAGAAATCACATTTAGTGACACATATGCGTACACACACTGGAGAGAAACCTTATTCTTGTGGAGTTTATGGATCTATCTTTTTACAGAAGTCAGAGTTGAACAATTATATGCATACACATACTGGACAAAAACCATATTCTTGCGAAGTTTGTGGGTCTGCATTTTCGCACAAGTCAAATATGGTCAATCATATGCGTACACACACTGGAGAGAAACCATATTCTTGTGAAATTTGTGGATCTGCATTTTCACAGAAGTCTCATTTAATGACACATATGCATACACACACTGGAGAGAAACCATATTCTTGTGAAGTTTGTGCATCTGCATTTTTACGGAAACCAGATTTAGTTAATCATATGCGTACACACACTGGAGAGAAACCATATTCTTGTGACATTTGTGCATCTGCATTTTCACAGAAGTCAAATATGGTGAAACATATGCGCACACACACTGGAGAGAAACCATATTCTTGTGAAGTTTGTGGATCTGCATTTTCGCGCAAGTCAAATATGATCAGTCATATGCGTACACACACTGGAGAGAAACCATTTTCTTGTGAAGTTTGTGGATCAGCATTTTCAAATTCAAATTTGATCAATCATATGTATACACACAAGGAGAGAAAATACTCTAGTAATTTCTGGATCTGCATTTATAAATCCCCACAATCATGGAAATCATCCTGGAGAAAAACTATAATTTTGAGAATTTTGCACTGGTGAGAAAAATATTCTTGTAATGTTTGCTGATATGTATTTATAGACAAATCCGTTTCGGTGCAGTATGTGGATACACAGTGGACAGTAATCCTATCTTAGTGCATATTTACTTTCTGAATAAGTAGAAAATACTTTTTTAGTGCATCTTGTGAAGATTCGTAGAAATAAAAAATGAATAAAAAAAGTCTTGATCAGTTTGTGGATATACATTTTCTGATGAGTCATAGTTGTTGTGCAATATGAATCATATTCTCATAAAAACTGTAATGCATTATTTTCAAATACTGCAAAATGCAATAGATATACAGCAATGCTGATAGGTGCATATACTGCATCACAGTTGCATAAAAATCTTAACACATTAACTTTTCATCTGTGCATACCAGAAACATAACTAATTTTTCTCATGAAAAGCAATACATTGCACAAAACTAACTTATAACAATTATGATGTAGATAAAGGGATTTGTGGCTGGTTGATATTAAGTGAATGCCAGCAATTTAATTTTGAATGTAATTAATATATTGTTTTTGTAACCAAATCTGAATCATTTGTCACATGGATATTGATTGTAAATAGTACATTGATATTTTTTAAAATTTGTATTATTATTGTTAACTTTTTAATAATCACTGCACAAAACATTTGATGCTATTCTTTCAAATGCTCTTTACGAGTTTTTTCTTTCATTCACTTTTTCTTTCCTTCTTTCTTGGTTGTTTGGGTCTATGGGTGGCATGAAATAGACATCAATGTTGCCTTACAAGATACTTTCTTGGTTCATTATTTATTTGAAGCACCTAAACTCATTGAAGTTTGCCAACGTTTGTTTCAAACAATCTATGGACAGTAAAAACAAAACTTGCAGAAACACATGGATGCATCTAAAAATGTACACACACTGGAGAGAAACCATATTCTTGTGAAGTTTGCAGATCTGCAATTTCTGCCAAAATAGTCAGTAAAAACATGAATTCTGTCCAAAAAGATTTTTCTTCTCAAAATAGGTAAATTTTTGATATTTGACTATTTCCTGGGCAATAAAAATGTATTCTCCATGTCTCCTATTTCCTCTTCTTCTTTGATCATTACTGCAACTTGTCAATTTAAGTAGAATTATTTCTAGCCACAGAGAGTGAGCGTTTCCTTTTCCCCTCAGTTAAATCCTTTTGTTTTGTTTTTTTTCTTTCATTCCATTTAGCTATAGTGAAATTTAATAAAAATTGTGGCAATTTTTTGATGTTTTTTATTTCAAATACTCTTTCCCGTTTTTTTTTTTTTTTATTTAGTTCACAATTCTTTCATTCTTTATTTGGGATGCCATCAAAGGAAATATAAAACAGTCAGCAGAATATTATAGCATACATTTTCTGCCATTTCTACATCTTTCAGAGCCTATTTTAATTTTTTTTATTTCTTGACAGATTCAAGGAGACTCATTTAATTTTTTTAAAGGAAAATTCTCCTGATCTGATTTGACTTTTTAAATAAACCTTGCATCAACACATCCAATTTATTTAAAATATTTATAATTTAATAAAAAAACCAAATTTTGAATTTTTTTTGGATATTCACTTTCATTGTCCAAATGATTATAAACATTTTGTCTTAAATAAAATTTCTGTGTAAGTTTCTGTGATGAGGAGTTTACATTTACTATTGTCATCATCAATTTGTTGTTATTACAATGACAATGTTTCATTGTTGTGCCCTCTAGACTTCATCAGGTCAATTTCAATTTGGGTTTCTAATCAGAACTGAACTCTTTATTTAATTCTATTTCTCTAAATTTCTATTCATTTACTTATACTTATTTTAAAGATTGAATACTTGTATTTGTGATTTGAGTTTGGGTTTTCCACCAATTTTGAAAAAAAAAAAAAAAATAATGAGAACAGAGACAACCATTGTATATTGCCTTTATTGGCATCTTTGTCGAATTTTAACAGGGGTAACTGTTTAAGGTGGTCGAAAATCAGATTGTCTCTTACTGAGATGTCTCAAGATTGCCAGTCATTTCATGAAGATATATATATATATATATTATTTTCCACTTAAAGACTGTTTCATTATCCACAGCTCATCAGTGAAGCAGGGTTGTTCGATCCTTCCACCTACCTTATTTGGCATCTTCATCCCAGTCATGCTGAAACAGTGTGTTGATATTTTTCCCCTGAAACAATGGCATCTACTTGAAGAAAAACAGACATTTTCCAATGTCTGTGAGCTGTTTATAAACACAACAATGACTAACAGATGATCAATTTGGAAGGGCATGGAATACCAACTGCAAATTCATAATTGATATGTCAAGAGGTAAACAAAACTTGGTAACCAACCATTCATTCAAAAGGATGTAATCCTAGTAGCATTATAACAACAGGGCAAATGATTAAATAAAATAATTAAGACAGATGTGTCATAATTTTTAATGAATGAATTGTATATAGAATAGGTTATTTATTCAAAAAATTTGTGGAAATATTTTGGGTTGTCTGTTTCACATCTCCTTGATATCTTGGTGTACTTTGTTTCTTTTCAAAATTTTCTTAAAATATACAAAAATCCTTTGAAGATAGTATTTGAGTAAAATGTTTATGGGACATGGAAAAATAAAATTTTCCTGAATCTTACCAAAAATAATTCAATCAAATTTGAATAATACATTTTTAAGAGAGTTTATCAATTTTTTTAATAAAACATTTTATTTTTAGATTGGATCAGTTGTAAATGCCTCACGCAATGTTTATTGTTTTTTGTTAAAAGATTTGTCGCAGAGTTATGAGTATTGATTCTCAACCATTATTATGAGAAGGCTTTTGATTAACAAGATAATTATAGTTGATCAGTTTGCATGAAAAAAAAAACAAACACTTAAATTTTGTTGTTCAATAAAATAAGGTCAGTTCTATTTTTTATAAAAATGACAAAATGACTCTTTTGCATGTGAGAAAGATATTTGAATTTATATAAGAAATGTGCAATTTTTGTACATGAAAATAAAATTCAATAGACTTCTTTGAAACCTTTTATGTTTTCCTTTTGTTGTTTGCTGACAGGAAAGTTCATTTTTTTTTTTTTGGATTTGTTCAAAGATTTTCTTTATAGTGAATATTACTCACCTCTCTTTTGGTTTGAAGAATTTCAGTCAATTAAGATATGTTTTGATTTGTTTTTTTTTTTTTATTAAAAATGCTTTGAATTGCAAATAAGTCTTTTACAAAAATCAGTAATTTCATTTGATTGAACTATTTTCAATAAATGAACTAAGCCGAATTAATTTTAGAATATTTTTTGATTTTAAAATGTTAAATTTTTCCTAAATTATAATTTTTTAAACTGAACTTAAGTGAAATTACTTATTTTATTTTCGTTCTCTTTGATTCATTTCAAAAATAAACTTAAACAATAATATTATCAAAATATCTGTTCTTTTGCCCAAATGTAATTAAAATCCATAAACACACACACATACATTAAATTTACATATAATATTCAAAAATACAAAAATTTTAAAAAATGCATAAACACAAAATTGATGTATTTTGTCCATTGTAAATTTTCTTGTTTATTACATATATTTGTTGATATATATATATATTATTTTTTGTTTCAATTCTCAAAAAATTCAATTTTGGGTTCAACTTGAGTCTGCCATGTTTTGTTTTGGAACATTTAATATTCTATCTTCTGTCATAATTTAAAAATACAATTTCTTAATTCCATTGTGATTTTTTGTTTCAAATACTGTTTTATTTTTAAATTACTAATTTGAAAAAAAAATCAAAGGTCTGTCAATTTAATGATTTGGCATTATTAAAATTAATTTATAAAACAAAAAAAAAAAAACCTAAAAAATATTATTATGAAAATGTTTTTATTTCATCAATTTGTTATGACAATTTTAAATTATTCGAATAATCCTTCATCTTAAACAAAGAAAAGTAAACTAGAGTTTGATTTCTACCTTACATCTTCTTCAATAAATAAATTTCAAAAAAACCCTTTATTTTGCTCACTGATTAAAATCCATTTTATTTCCACGTGCCATGTTTGATGGATGTCACCTGACATCAATTTTTTCCTATTAATTTCCAATGGAAAAAAAGAAACCAAGCTTTGATTTTTGAACTCAGAATAATTCAATAAACTTTATTTTCTAAACCAAAATTTATTTAAAGTTTATATTTCCTTGAGGACGACAAAGATGAATACAATATGTTTTAATGAAAATAATGTACAAAATTCCCTCATTTTGATTATAGAAAGACTCTTTGAAAAACCTATTTTTCTTTACATGCAAAAAAATCAACATGGTTTTACCCCAAAATTATTTATTTTAAACCATTTCTGTTGTAATGGCTCATCATTTTGACATTTGTTCAAAATAAGACGAATTTTCTATCAATTGGTGTCAAATTAATATTTATATGGGAAATTTTATTTAATCCACAGGGATAAATTTTTCTTTTCTATCTAACTTGTTTATTCTTCCTCTTTGATCATTCCCACAACTTGTCAATTTCAAAAGAACATTTTCTAGCTCCAGACAACATCCTTATTAATTTTTCTCCTCGTACTTTCCTTTTACCTAAGTTAAATAAATTTGTTTTACAGACATTAAGTTCTATTGCCTTTCTTTCAACTGGTTTAGGATAAGGAAAACTTGTTAAAATTATTCTTAGATGAGGGTGAATTTTGTCTCTGTTCAGATTTGGTTGGAATCCATTTAGTCACACTTCATAAAAAAATCCTTTTTTTTTCCTGATTGAACAATAAGAATTCAAGTTTTTGAATACCATCAACTAAACCAATAAAATGCATTGCTGATCAATCAGAATGTTGCAGCTACATTTTCAGAGATGATACCTCTTCAAGGGCCTGATGAAAATCTTTCCATTATCTATGCAAATTCATTTAAATTTTGCATGGCTAATTTTCAACTGATTTCCTGAATGAAGAAACCAAAGAACTTTTGACTTATTACAAAAATTTTGTTAATTATAATTCTCACCAAATATAGTTTCTTTAATTGAACTGTTTTTTGTATTTAATTTTAACACTAGGATGGCCGAGGTGTCGTTTTTGACACCTTCAAATTTTCAACAAATTGTATGGAATAACTAGTTTTGGTTCAATGCTGAGGCTTATGAACAATTATTGAATTTTAGCAAAGATGCTTAACAGACTTAATTCTTTAAAAAATATTCAATGGAATAGCTGATATTTGAGGTTTTACTGTGAATGGCTGAGGTGTCGTTTTTGACACGTAGGCTATTCATTGAAAAATTTCTCACAAGCAATAATACTTGTGTTTATGTCCCCTATCTATCTATCTATACACGCACACACATAATTTATATATATTTAGCTTATGCAAAACTAGGTAATCCGTATGGGTAGACGCAAGGAGGATGATATCCAGAGAACTCAATGTAAATTCAGAGCAAATAAATTTGAATAAAAACAGACCACTTTATAGTTCCATGTAATAAATTATTTCACCACAGCCCTTTTAAAGGGCTCTGGATCATCAGACTTTACTTCCAAAGGTTAAAATGAAAAAATATATAAATTATGTGTATATATTTGTGAATTTCTTTTCAGACTTGTTATTCCTGACTTGAATATTGAATATATTAGAGATGGCTGCTTCACGGTGTAACGTAAATAAAGATTTCAAAGGAGCTGGCTATCCTAGTGTTAATGAACGTTTCTTCCATCAATTTAAAAATAACTGTCATAATTCTGAAATATATTTTTTAATTGAACTGAGATTAAATGTAAATACTGATTGTATTTTAAATTTATTGATTCAATTAAAAAAAAAAAAACTTCTGTTTTGTCAATGTAAAAACTTTGTTCTGTCATAATTCTAAAAAAGAAAATACAGCTTCTTAATCATAATTAAGTGTAAAAATACAGTGTAACCCGGATATAAGAGACCCGGATATAAGAGAGATTTTCTCTGGTCCCAAATTAGAGCCTGTGTTAATGTATATAAAATAGACCCAACCCGGATATAAGAGACTTCTTCTCCGGTCCCGACAACTCTCTTATATCTGGGTTACACTGTACTGCTTTTGTAATTAAATTTTAATTTAAAAAAAAAAAATTTTCTGTCAATTTAAGTGAATTTGGCCTGATTAAAATTGTTTTAGAATTAAATATCTTTAACATTAAAAACAATTTAGCATCACTGCCCCATCTTTATCGTTATCCCTCCAGCCTTTATCTAGCGTCTGTTGATCCAGATAACCAGGTAAAATTTTGAACTGTTTATTTCTACACAGACAAATTGTTCTTGTTCCATTGTTCGTGTCTGAGAATGTTTCGTCTTGCTTTCATTTAGTACTGATCACATATTGCTCACCCTGTTTCCACTGAATTCAAGGTTGCACCCTCCGGCTCAATTACCATGTCAACAGATTCAAAAGACATCACTTTATTTCACCAGGTTATTTTCCCAAACTTGGAGCCTTAAAACTTCATGCTGGACAGCATTCAGCCTTGCTTCTCATTCTGACTGCTGCTGAAACAATTTTAAAGAAGGATAGAAAGTTTCATCTATTTAATCTGTGAAATCAGGTTGTGTAATAACTTTGAAATAAAATCACTTTCTTTGTATGGGATCATATCTCGAAGTGGATTCAAGGGACATTCACCTGATTTGATTTGTGTTTTATAAGAAACCTAAGTCAGCACATCTGATTTATTTTGAAAAAATTGTATAATTTAATAAAAGTTTATAATTTTGAAATGATATTTTTTTTTCATATTAGCTTATTGTCCAAACAAATATAATATCTAACTTTATATATAGTTTCTGTTTAAGTTTCTGCGATGAGTTTTCATTTACCATTGTCCTCATCTTTGTTGTTGTTATTACAATGAAAATGTTTCAGGTGTTTTGCCTTCTGGTCTTCATCAGGTGTATGCCAATTTGGGTAACCTACTGAACAGAACCCTTTATTTAATCTATGGGACTAGATTGATCTCTTATTTACTTATATGCTTATTTTTAAACTTGTATATGTATATTGCAGTCTGGTTTCAGGTTGTTGCATTTCGTGATTGAGATAATTGTCTCCCTTTGACAACTACAGGAGAAATGTCTATATTTCTGAGATGAGGTATTATGTACATTATTTACATTATTCGGACTATTGTCCTCATCTTTGTCGCCATATTTATCACAACGTTTCGGCCACGTGTCGGCATTTCGGCCACTGTGCCATGTGTCCTCAAGTATAAAGGCGTTGGTTAGATCCAGTGACAGGACCCAAAGAGTGTGAGTTCAATACCTGGTTAAAGCAGTGGAGAAATTCGCAGGAGATAACTGACATCCATCAAACATGGCACGTGGAACTAGAACAGTCTACCCCAGTGAGCGAAATATAGGGTTCAGTTCGACATTCCAACCACCTGAAGAAGGCCGGAGCGTACAATGGCTGAAACGTTGTGATAAATATAGCGACAAAGATGAGGACAATAGTCTGAATAATGTAAATAATGTACAGGAGAAATGCAGAGAACAGAGACAACCATTGTACATTGCTTTTATCGACCTCACAAAAGCATTTGATCTTATGAGCAGTGATGGCTTTTACTTGATACTTGACAGAAACAGTTGTCCTCCGAGACAGCTTAAGATTGTCCAGTTGTTTCATGTGGATATGAAGGGTGTCATACAATTTGGTGACTCTTATTCAGAACCTTTAAATATCCACACAGGTGTGAAATAGGTCCTTACTTGGAATCTTTACAGTCATGCCAAAATGCGCATTAGAGGTTTCAACTGAAACGGATGGCACCTACCTGAACACAAGAATAGATGGAATCCAAAATCTGCGAAGTGCTCAGTAGAGCTTTTTGCACATGATGTAGCGCTGATAGAAAACTGTGAAGGTCAAATGCAGCAACTAATGGACAAATTTCAAAAGCCTGCCAAGAGTTCAGTCAGACCATTAGTCGGAAGAAAACTCACATGATGATTCAAGGCATTGAGCAGCCTACCACCATCAAAATCAACAACTAAAACCTAGATGAGGTCCATAAATTTGCATACCTCAGTTCCACCATTTCAGACACCCTTTCCCTAGACACTGAGGTCAACAGACGGATCAGACAAGTTGCCAACATATTTACCAGACTGACCTCAAGAGTTTGGGAGTACAGAAAACTTACGCTGAACACCAAAATTGCAGTCTATAGGACATGAGCCATCAGCTTGCTGCTCTGTGGCAACAAGACTTGAACACTTCAGCACATTTCAACTTCGCTATCTTAGATAGGTTAGTAGAAAATCTCAGACCCTCATTTTTTCAAAAAGAATATATTTTTCTTTCTCCAAAGAATTTTATTTGAGACTTAATGTTAACTTTTAAATATTAGAGTTTTATTGAACATCCTGCACATTCTCTATAAGTCCTTGTAATTCTGGTGGTAGTGTAGCTGTCACTGAATGGTGTGCCAATGAATCTAGCTAGGATTAATTATATTTTATAATTTACAATGTAGACGATGTAATTGTGCACTTTTTTGGACATGTGACTAGTTATGAATATGGAGGGAAAATCAAAACCAGGGAAAACTCCTTGCATATAATCCGAATACAAAAAATTAAAATGGTTTAAGAAATAATTCGTCTCTAGCAGTTCTTGACATTGGTTGTTGGTGCACAAAATAATTATAGTTTTAAAATTTCTGTGAATTTGCTGTACATTGTGTGTGTGTTTATATATGGGATCGGATTTCCTACATTTTTAACCGATTTCAACAAAACTTCACTTTTTTTTTTTGGCAGGTAGTGTTTCTTATTGTCTTGCAAACTCAAACAAAACTTTTTTCTTTATTTTTGACATTCAGAATGCTTTAAAAATTCCATTTACAAGACAATTGTTTATAATAAAAACACTTCTATTCAATCGGTAGACTCATAACGATTGAAAACAATGTTTTTGTTTGAGATTGGGTTTGACCAATTCGTAAAAAAAAAAAACAAAAAAAAAACTAATTAAGACATGCGTGTCCGTCAACCTTAAACAATAATCTTTGTCAATTTTATTTTTCAGTCTTTATGATGGTCGATACTTGATCTATCTCTTACTGTTACATCCCCGGACAACACCAGGCTCTACTGCTAGATATTGATATAATGGACAGATATTTTTCCACTAAAAACTTAGTTGCTGCTAAATTGTTCAACAAGAAAAGTTTGACTAGTTTTAAAAATGAACTGTCTACAGAAGAGTTAATACTGACCATGGAAGCATATCCCATGACTGACAAAAAAAAAATGCTTGAAACTGAACTAAAATATTCTATTGTAGTTCTGATATTGATGAATATTGTAAATTAATTGAGCTGCTGAAATTTATCTTGTAAAATAATCTAGATTGTGTATATTGTGTTGTGTATATTGTGTACTTAGTGAAATTACAAGACTAATAAAAATCTGAGTCTGTCTATATTTCTGAGATGAGGTATTATGTACATTATTTACATTATTCGAACTATTGTCCTCATCTTTCTCGCCATATTTATCACAACGTTTCGGCCGTTGTACACTCCGGCCTCCTTCAGGGGGTTTGAATTTCGAAATGAACCATTTATTTCGCTCACTGGGGTAGACTGTTCTAGGACACATGGCACAGTGGATAAAGGCATTGGTTAGATCCAGTGACAGGACCCAAGGAGTGTGAGTTCAATACCCGGTTAAGGCAGTGGAGAACTTTCAGAGGCAAATTAGCAGGAGATAACTGATAACTGACATCAAAACATGGCACGTGGAACTAGAACAGTCTACCCCAGTGAAAAAAAATAAAGGGTTCAGTTCGAAATTCCAACCACCTGAAAAAGGCCGAAGCATACAACGGCCGAAACGTTGTGATAAATATGGCGACAAAGATTAGGACAATAGTCTGAATAATGTAAATAATGATAAAAATCTTCTTGACAGTTCCCATGACTACATCAGAGTCAGAATGCTGCTTTTCAACACTGAAAAGTGTGGGTAAAACTGCCTAAGTTTTTTTTGTTCTGCTCAGTGGAGCAGGGTACCAAAACTGACATACAGTCTGCATATAATGTAGATGTTAATGACATTCCTTGACATATATCTTGGATGTGCGATGGGTGTTTGAGTCATCAAGTGGTTGGATGCATGATGACATGGTTAGCATGTGATCAATAGTGATCAAGGGTTGAAGATAAAAATAAAATTATCTGCCATTGTTTGTAACCAAGAGGGAGCATTAATTTTGATGACATCTTGAAAAAAAAAACAGTGTGATTTGGTAACTATGGAATGAAGGAATGACTTGCCTGTTGCACCTTTGCCACAGAGAATTAACTACCATTAAGGAATGGCTTTATTCATGTTGCACCTTTTATTAACTGAGAATTAACTATCATTAAGGAATGGCATGAAAGTTGCCTGTTTTTGAGCTTTGCCACTGAGAATTAACTACCATTAAGGAATGGCTTGCCTGTTGCACCTTTGCCACTGAGAATTAACTACCATTAAGGAATGGCTTGCCTGTTGCACCTTTGCCACTGAGAATTAACTATCATTAATGATTTTTGCAAGTGACTCGATTGCTGACAGTGATGATAAGTGGGAGGGAAGAGTTTTACTTAATTTAAACTGCAGTTCCTGTGGTGTCTCAGCTTGTTTTATTTAGGTTGAGAAGAAAGGAAAATTACTAAAATAAACCATGCAACAGAAAAAAAGACATATCATGATAAAATTTTCAGGACACATGACACAGATCAATTTTATTATAAAATGTTTATTGCAAAAAAAAAAACATGTTATTTTGAATTATCCTGGGTATACACAATATTAGTGCATTGCGTGCCAAGAATATATCTTTGGCAAATAAGATATGAAATAAGGAAAAAAATGACTACATTCATGCACATGTTTCTTGTTCATTACAAATAACAAAATATAAATCAAATTAACCTTGAGGAGGCAAAACCACTCTTTGAAAAAGAAACAATATCACCTGGGGGGTGGGTATGAAATGTTTGTCATGAAAAAGAAAAAAAAAAGTTTTTCTGGAAGCTTTAATTTTACCTTCAATTCTGAGCTAAGAGATTAAATTTACTATTCCCAGTAAGCAAAATACTTTTTGGCATATTTCAAACAGAATTGAGATTGTTTGAAATCTTTTTTGTTCATTTTTATTTTTTTTTACACATCCATAAACACAAGCTAGTTTTCTTTTTTAAAAAATTCTTTCAAAAATAAAATATATTCTTAAACAGTATTTGAGGAAGATTGGCAAAATAAATTAATCTGATCTGAAAACAAATATTACTTAAATTTTTAGCATAACATAATAATAAAAAGCATCTCTTTTCCGTGGAAACTGAAATTTGTTTTTAGCCCCATAAAAAAAAAAATCTCTGAATGATTTTCTTCAGATACCTCTAAAAAAAAAGGTTTAAAATAGATTTCAAAAAAATTGAAAAAAATCTTTCTTGAAGCTGATATTTTAGATTTAATTTCAAGGACTAAAAGATTTAACATAGTGTTTTTAATACATACTTACAAATTGAAGCTGGTCAGTCTAGAGCTTAAGTCATTAACAAAATTTTTTTTCAAAATCACCGTCCAAAGCGAATAATCGATGTTGTAAAATATTCCAATATTTAAAAAAAAAAAAAGAAGTAATATTTCTCATATAATTCTCTTGACGTTAGGATTATTTTTATTTACAATATCATGTTTCTGTCAGTCAGATAGTGGCCATTGTGATCTTTCCAATTCAAGGAAAAAATTCTTATTCATAGGCATTTTGGTTCTTTAAGAAAATAATAATTCGGACATTTTCACAACTTTCTGGGGGTATCTTCTGGTAGATGCAGGATTCCTACAAATCTGTGTAAAAAAATTCCAATACTTGAAACAGATGTAAATGTGCATACACGCACACAGACACACACAAAGTGAATGGTCATCAATTTCAAAAACACAAACTTTGTGATTTATCATTTAATAGTTTGACAGTTGAGATGTTCAAAGAAAAGTTACAGCTGCCTCCAATAATTCATGTCACATGAATCAATGGAAAGCAGTGAAGAAATCCAAGTGTTGAAATACAACTGAACACAGACCTGGTTATGTTACACATTTTGTGCAGCATTTTACACTGGAGTTCTACTGCACTTGAAAATTTTAAATTAAACATGTTAATTCTTACTGCTACACATTTCAGCTATCTAGACTACTCATGATTTGTGAATCTTACAAAATTTCTCAACTACTGCACATTTCCTGTCAATTTAAGTATAATGGTTTCAATGAACAAGAATACAAATTGAAATTTTCACAAAAGACTACACATATGGCTTTCATTGCACATGGCACAGAACACAATGATGCTAAATTTTTTTCAGTTGATCTAGTTTAGCATTCAGCCTCCTCCTCAAACTCTTTGTATTGACTGATGATGTCATCACAATCAGAATTGTTGACTTGTTTTCTGTCTATCATGTAGGAAAATCTTCTGTGACAGATTTTTTCTAAAGAGAATATTGTCTTTAATATATATTATTTATAAAAGTAATTAAAAACTTCTCTAAATAATTAATATCTCAGTTTTACTGCATTTTGTATTTTATGATTCAGAGCAGATTTTCAGTAAGGCGGGATTTGATTTTACAAAAACAGTGATGATTTAAATTCTTCAGAGTTCTGCTGTTAACTAATAGTCACTAAAAATTATCACACTGAATTTCTTGAGTTTTCAAAAAATTAAGTGGGGTGAAACTTTAAAAAATTCTTTTACCAAGATTTTCTAAAAAAAAAAACATTTCTTAAATAATTTAATAAATCCTGAACATTTTATTAAAATCTGACAATTATTTGATTTTTACAAGAATTTCCAAATTAATGTCGGTCACCACAAAAAAGGTACTAAAATTTGTCATACTATCAGTTAATACATGAAAAAGATTTTTAATTAAAATTTGGAATGTTCTAAAAAGGATACTATGGTCCATACATGGCATTATCAGAAAATAAGTGCGATAACTATAGTAAATTTAGAGCCAAAATTACATAAGACATTAGAGTAAGGAGAATATTTTTTAAAATTTTAAAAGATTACCGAGTACTTAAAATGTGCTCTGGATATATTCCTTAATTATCTTTCAAGGTCAAAGCCCTACCCTATAACAACATTAGATAAAATCTATCTGTCATGGCACTCTTAATAACTGTCAATGTAAATAAATGAGCCATCATTGTATTAAAAAATGGATTTCTGTGATATTTTAAACTTAAATAATATTTTTTTCAAATCTGATTAATTATACTTTAAATTAGCTAATATTCAAAATAAATTTTGGGAAAAGTATATTTAATTTTTGGAAGATTATTAATAAAGATATTTACATTTTTATAACAACTAAATTAAAAAAATTTTTGAAATTACAAAATGAAAATGCTTTCCAATCAAATTAGATTTGAAATACAGCATAGTATTTTGTTTTTGTTTATTCATTTAATCTATCGGCTTGAAAGTAATGCTAAAATAAAAGCTTCAAGAAAGATTTTTCGTCATTAAAAATTCAATCTAAATGTTAGGTATCACATTTTTGTGGCAGTACCTAAATAAATGCTAAGTTTTAATGTATTTCATCATTTTTTCATACAACAAAAGCTGAGATACAGGTTATTATTAGCCTGCAAACTTTAAAATTAACATTTTTCTTATTTTTGATACCTTTTCTATTCTATCATTTTTTCCATCAACAATTTGAGTCAAATTTGATTCTCAAACTTGTTACTTCAGGCAACTATTGAGACAAACATAGTTTACACTTATATACACATTGAAAATAGAAATACTTACATAAAATACATTATTTTCTTTTAGATTTGAGAGTAAAACATCTACTTTTTTGTTGTTTGCTTTTTATGCTTCTTTTGCTGTGATGCTATTTTACTTCTGCCATTGATTATTTTGCTGTTTGCATTTTATGCTCCTTTGCTGGGATGCTTATTCTTATTAATTTATATTGGTCAGAGATATTTAATTGTATCTAATGCAAGGCAATGCCTTTTATCTTTGCTTTTCCTCTATTCTTGAGGGTAGCAGTGAGAAGACACACCTTCATACTCTTTCTCCTTTTCTTTCTCCTCACATAGAAAATACAGAAGTATGTTAGTTTGTTTGTTTTGTTTAATGGCATTCCAACCTTAATGGTCACTTTATGCCGAAAATGATTTTGGTATAGCTTGCAACATTATTTCTTTCAAAAACATATAACTGGCAACATTATTTTTTTTTTTTTTTTTCACAGTGTTTTGACCCCAGTTACAATTCCATTGAATAAGATTTTGTTAAAAGACATATAGCTGGTAATATTTTTTCTTTTTTTAAACGTATAACTGGTAATATTATTTTTCCAAAAAGTACAGCTGGTAATATTATTTTTCCAAAAACGTACAGCTGGGAATATTATTTTTCCAAAAACGTACAGCTGGGAATATTATTTTTCCAAAAGCGCATAGCTGGCAATATTATTTTTCCAAAAAACGTATGGCTGGTAATATTATTTTTCCAAAACGTATGGCTGGTAATATCATTTTTCCAAAACCGTACAGCTGGGAATATTATTTTTCCAAAAGCGCATAGCTGGCAATATTATTTTTCCAAAAACGTATGGCTGGTAATATTATTTTTCCAAAAACGTACAGCTGGGAATATTATTTTTCCAAAAGCGCATAGCTGGCAATATTATTTTTCCAAAAACGTATGGCTGATAATATTATTTTTCCAAAAACGTACAGCTGGTAATATTATTTTTCCAAAACCGTAGCTGGCTGGTGGTAATATTTTTTCAAAAACGTATGGCTGGTAATATCATTTTTCCAAAACCGTACGGCTGGTAATATTATTTTTTCAAAACCGTACGGCTGGTAATATCATTTTTCCAAAACCGTACGGCTGGTAATATCATTTTTTCAAAACCGTACGGCTGGTAATATCATTTTTTCAAAACCGTACGGCTGGTAATATCATTTTTCAAAAACACACTGCTGGCAATATTATTCCTTCGAAAACGTATAACTGGTAATACTACTTTTCCAAAACCGTATAGACGACAACCTTAATTTTTCAAAAACGGTCTTCCTGTTGGACGTAGTTTATCGCCATACCCAATATGTGAATGTACTTTACCATCATACCCATGGACGCGTATGCAGTTTACCACCATACCCATGGACACGGATGCAGTTTACCATCATGGACGTGGATGCAGTTTACCATCATGCCCATGGATATGGATGCAGTTTACTGTCATACCCATGGACTTGGATGTAGTTTATCGTTATACCCAGGACGCAATATAGAAGTAACTAGGGGGTCAAGAACTCATTCTAATCAAGGAAACAAATCACTGTCTGCAATAATTGCCAAATATTACTGACAACTAAAAAAATATTTTCCTTAAAGGACAATTTTAGCTTGTAAAAATGTCAGATTTCTGGGATTTGTCATTTTGACATGTCATGAATTGAGAAAAAGGATGTGTCGCCAATTTAAAAAAAAATTCCAGGACTTTTCAAGGAGCTTTAGGGCTATTGCTGCTTTACCAGTAATTTTCAAACCCTGGAAAAAGCCCTGTCAATTTTACAGGACTTTTCAAGGTTTCCAGTTTCATGAGTGTTTTTAGAGATGAATTTCGAGAAAACATATTCACACATTTCACAATGGAAATATTTCTCTCATGTGTGTGTAAACATATGTTTTTTGAGATAATAATTTCGGGAAGATTTAAATCCACAGATTTCACAGTGGAATTGTTTCTCTCCTGTGTGTATTAACATGTGTGATTTGAGAGATGCTTTTAGGGAACACTTAAATCCACAGATTTCACAGTGGAATGGTTTCTGTCCAGTGTGTGTTAACATGTGGGATTTGAGAGATGCATTTTGGGAACATTTAAATCCACAGATTTCACAGTGGAATGGTTTCTCTCCAGTGTGTATTAACATGTGGCGTTTGAGGGATGAGTTGTGGGAAGATTTATATCCACAGATTTCACAGTGGAATGGTTTTTCACCAGTGTGTGTTAACATGTGTGAGTTGAGAGTTGAATTCTGGGAGCACTTAAATTCACAGATTTCACAGTGGAATGGTTTCTCTCCTGTGTGTTTAACATGTGGGATGTGAGATGTGTTTTGGGAAACATTTAAATCCACAGATTTCACAGTGGAATGGTTTCTCTCCAGTGTGTATTAATGTTAGTTTGAGGATGATTTAAAGATTTATATCCACAGATTTCACAGTGGAATGGTTTTTCACCAGTGTGTGTTAACATATGTTTTTTGAGATTTGAATTTTGGGAACACTTAAATCCACAGATTTCACAGTTGAATGGTTTCTCTCCAGTATGTGTTAGCATGTGAATTTTTAGAGATGTATTTCTGGAATATTTAAATCCACAAATTTCACAGTGGAAACGTTTCTCACCTGTGTGTATTAACATGTGACGTTTGAGATCTGAACGTTGGGAAGATTTAAATTCACAGATTTCACAATGGAATGGTTTCTCTCCAGTGTGTGTTAACTTGTGTTGTTTGAGATGTGCATTTTGAGAAAAGTTGAATCCACAGATTTCACAGTGGAATGGTTTCTCTCCGGTGTGTGTTACCAAATGTATTTTGAGAGAAGATTTCTTGGAAAACATATATCCACAGATTTCACAGTGGAAACGCTTCTTACCAGTGTCAGTGTTCATGTTTGTTCTGAGATTTGAATTGATGGAAAATATAGCACTACAGATTTTATAGGAAATGGTTTCTCCTCTGTGTGTTCTATTAAATATCTTATATATTGACTTACAGTTTATTACAATTCCACAAATTTCACAGTGTAAGAATGTCGTCTTACTCATGAATATTCAGCATGTTTTCAGATACTCTCAAAGATACAAACTGAAAAAGAAAAAAATGAGCACAGAAGTAAGAAAATACACCACATAAGGTTATGAAAAATGCATTTTCAAGTATTTTTGTAAAACTGCAGCCAATATCATAAAAACACACCATTATACTCTCGGTTCATCAAATAAAAATATACAAATTGTTAATTTAAATTTATCAACAATTAAACTTTTGAATAAAAAGAATTGAAGGCAAAATGACTGACAGTGTTTAAATATGAGATATTATACAGCTTATTTTGACTAAAATCATCTGTACAATGCAAATTCTCTGGAAGTAAAATGAAAAATAGGATTTAATTTCATTCTGGATGACATTTAAAACTAGAGCAGATTTTCTACCAGATTATTATTAAATCATGTATCAGTAGACATGAATGTGTGGGTGTTGGAATGGGCAATGGAATAGCAGAACAAAATCAACAAACTGAGTTGTAAACTAGGAAAAGAACAACGCTGAATTCAAAATAATGTATGGTATTATGCCAGATACATGCTATACTCAAATTACACAGGTGAACATCAAATGAAGCCAGGTGCAGGGATTGATATAGGGTTACTCCTAGGCACTGAGTGAAGAGCAGAAGGATATGACTCTCACTTCAGTAGCAGGCAAGAGTACAACAATGTTGGAAACAACAACCCCAGAGATAATTTGGTCAGACTCTTACACACTGCATGCCAGACTTTGTGTGCAGGATGAAAATAGGACTGCATATCAAAAACTAGCTAAGAATGAGTGATGAAATATTGGCAGGATTAAAATGTAAATTACTGAAGATTCAAGAGTCATAATTTACTTGCCAACCACCATTCATTATGCACTAACCACTTATTATGCTTGGAGAAAGGTAAAACCACTGAAAAACTCTCTAATATCTTTATAAAAATCTCATGTCAATTTACAGACAAAAAATAATCGGTCAAAAGTCTTATTAATATTGGAATTATGATAGCAAAATTTGAGTGTTAAGCCTAGCTTAAGTGAAATCATGAATTTAATATAGAAATGTATTCTTTTTCTAATAGAAGTGAAATTGCTTCTTAAACAAATTGTAATTTCTGTTACAAAACAATAATGTTTTTCTCTTCTTGAAAGTGCTGTACATTCATGTTTATTGCACTTTATAACATAATCTATGTTGTCTACCACTCTGTTTAAACCAGCATGTTCATCTTGGTTTCTATATTCACAATGTTTTTACTGCATTTTATGACATAATCCATATTGTATATCACTCTATTCAAGCCAGCATGTTTATCTTGGTTTCTATACTTACAAGGTTTTAGTCACTATACCCTCCACTCTTTTCCAGTCATCTCTTTCATCTATAACATAAATTGTTCAAATTCTACTTTCCATGCTCAGCAGATATCTTCTATCACTTTTACATAGAAAATGGAATATAAAAATTCTACAGTATCACCTTGGATTGGATTCATTTGAATTTATAACTTTTCATCCATTTTTTTAAAAAGGCCTTGAATAAACCACAAGAGAGAATATCATAGCTTAATCAAAATTTGAGCAAATATTGTCAACTGAAAGAAAGTGCTGCTTAAAGAATTCTAAGAAATTGACAATTCTGTGAAAATGATGTCATCATACACCAATGCTCCAATAAGGGGGAGAAAGACAATGCAATCAAGCTCAACCAGAAATAATTTTAATATAAAATTTATGATGAGAATATTTCAGATAAACATTTCATCAGAAAATGCATCAGTTTCATTTATACCATTTTTTTTCTATTTGGACATTGAAGCCTTATCCATATATAATTAAACTCATTGCAGTACTAACCAATTTTTTGTGATGTACCATTTTACTATATTCCTTCAGCTTTTATTCTCTATGTTAATAATGTATATGCAGTAGTAGACAGGTGCCTGAAGCATGGCATACTGCTTTTGGCATGATGCTCCTTTGCCATGGTCCAGTTGATCCTCTGATGCTGATCAAAATTTTTAGCACAGTTGTTAAATATATTCTGGTCTTTGAGAGATTCTTTTCCTCAAACAGTGGTTATTTTTGGGATATTTGATTTTTGGCCATATTGGGATTTTTTCCTACCCTTGGTGATTTTAATTAATGAGTACTGTATGTATTTTACTACCATCACTATAACATCCCAGGTTATTCTCTATGGGTAATAAATACACATATCACTGAAGAGTAGTAACCAAAAAAAAAGCCAGACTGTGTGTATACAGTAACAGTTCATCATAATCTGTCATTTGTACACTAGTCCATCGTGATCCTATTTAACAGATCAACATTGAAAAAGCTCATTTTTTTTATTTTTTTTAGTTTTAAATTTATTCCAAGGTCTTTGAAGAGATTAGGACGCAAGGGGTTACAGTGGAAGATTTTAGGAGTGATAGAAGAAAGGATGAGGGTAGTAGATAGATTAAGGCAACTGAGATTTTTGACATTACCTTTGGCTGGAGATTTTAGCTCAAGGGAAACAGGAGAAGGGAAGAGACTTCTTTGTGAGAGGTCAGACATGCCACCATTACTAGAAGACATCCCAGGTTTAGGAGTTTCAAAATGGGGGGTGAAAATGCCAGCCTCACTGAACTCATGATGTCTGGGAACCAAAAAATGCAGCTCCTCGGAGAATTTCCATGAAAGTAATTGTAAACAGACAGTTTAGGCATAATCTGTCAAAAAAAACTGTACTAGATTATCAGGGCCAAATATTTATATCCGATTAAGCCTATCAAAAACCCCGAGGCAACAGAAGGGCCCCAGGATTATGACAGTCACAGTCTATGATGATTTGTGGTTAAGGCATAATCTCTATTAATTTTGCTTTGACTTATGGTGTCTGCCTTGTAAATCTGACACACATGTCACAGCAGAAGAATACACTGTGTGCTGGAAGAATATGTCATCATATAAAAAATAGAGTGAGGAAGTTGGCATGGGTGACTTCCTGGTGAAATTAAACTTTGTTAAATGCTCTGAAAAGGGAGAAATATTGCTTAGTTGCATGGCTTAAGTTGTTCAACTATTACTTAAAAGATGTATATCTGTGTATACATATTAATGAGTACATAATTCATATTTGAAAGCTACCCTCATCATAACATCCTGGGTTAGCCAAGCAAATATAAATGACCACATCATGGAACAGAATATTACCAAAAGCCTGAAGATTGTGTGTAGAGTGTGCAAGTAACTGTTAATCATGTCAGATTTACATTGGATTATTATGTTTAATATATAATAGATCATCTTCCAAAAGATTTATATGTGCTCATTTTGCTCATGAATTTTATTTCTTTTTTCACTAAATTTCAATCCCTTTTTAATCTATTTTAAGATAAGAATCGCAAATGACCATTCCAAGATGTATATATGACCATTTTTTTTTAGCTACAGGTAAGTATATGTTCAGAATGACTTCTATATAGTTATGCCTATGTTACATGATCAATTAAATTTTCATTGTAGTTTACAGGTAAATATATGAAATTAATATTTCATATATTTAATTTTTATATTTAAAATCAATAATTAAATTTTATTTTAAAACTTTTTAGTTTAAATTTTAAAATGTAAGAAATGGCCGCCAGTTAGATTTTTTGAAATCAAGCAAATATTTGACATTCCAGTCTGCACAAATATTATTTGAAATACACCAGTGTTTTACCTACTGGAAATAGACAATTTTAACCCTTTAGCTTTCAATTAAAGCTAAAAAGTAAATCTTCAAGAATGCGCTTTCCTTTTTAAAAATTCATTTTTAAACCTAAGGTATCGAAAATTTATACCGGTGGAGGTACCTAAGCAAAAACAAGCAAAAAACTATTTCTCATTTAAAACTTATTGATTCCTACTAGTAAGTTTCATAAAAATCGTATAACAAAAATATTCTTAAAAAAATGGCTATATAGAGTTTAAATAATGTATTGTTAAACAAAATTACTAATGTTTTGCTTTTGAGATTATTGCACTGATGGTGTTCCGTATTTCTTTAATTATATTTTTTTCATGCTTTAAGGACTATGATTATAGATTTTTTATTTGTGACCTACAAACCCATAGTCTAACTTTACCGTACATAAAAAACTTCATTTATTTTACATTATTTTAAATTTTTAATCGTTAAAAACTAAAAAGTAAACATTACTTTTACAAAAAAAAATCCACTAATTCATAAATTTACTTAGTGACGTCTGAGGATAAATATTGGATTTTTATTTGTTATTTTCATTTTTCTTCTGTTAAACTTAAATGAATCCGAAACGTAACCAAATTTATTTAAAAGAAAGCATTAAAATGTATTTTCCGGGGCTTTTAAGGAAGTCCGTGGACGGTTCGTCTCTAACTTACCTTTTCTGAACGAATCTAAAATCTTTTCTTTTTCATACAAAAACAAACAGGATTAAGTTGCTGTTGTTGTTGGATATTTCTTTCTCAAGGTCGACAATATTTCGTAATCAATTAGAACTTCCTATTTTTTTTTTTTTTTTAAAGAAATTGCTATTAAAAAAAGATTAATTATTTGAAAATAGAACGCATTTAGTTTCTGAACACAACAAACAGAATGAAAATTAGAATGCAAAGTAACCGGTATAAAAGGAGGATTTGTTCCTTGATCAAAAATAGTCTGAGTGCACCGAACATTATTATTGTATCAATCTGATTTCCCATATATTACATAAAAATTTGATTATTGATAAAAAGTGAAAACAAAATCAAAAACCTCTTAAAAATCCAATATTTGCCCAAGGCATTTATTTCAAAGAAAATTCAAGAATTAATTAAACTTAAATAGAATTTGGTAAAAATGTCATACTTACTTTCTTTTTCTTAGCGAAAATGACATTTATTTACGCACTGTAAGCTATGAGGTTTCATCAAGTTCATATGTACGGTAAATAACACGAGTATTTCTCTCTTCCTCTGTAGTATATGCTTTCATTGTGTATGTATGCCCGTTTGCACATGTTTTTTGTTGTTGTTGTGTGTGTGTTTGTGTGTGTGTGTATAGAATGTAGTAAAAACAGAACGAGTGAATAAACTTATACCAAAGCTTTATTGCACTTTACTCTGACTACTCGTCTACTGGCGGACATAACAGCGTGCTTTTTATCCTCTTAGATCTTCAGGGGAGGTAACTGATGATTTATCAGTACATAAAATAAAATGCCATCATCTTTTCAGATTTTCGTTTTATATATATATATATATATATATATATATATATTAAGAAATGGACAAATTCCGACAATTTATTTATTAAAGACATTTTTATGTTTAACGTTCTTTTTATAGATACAAGTATTTAAGTAAATGCTCTGTTTCTTTATAATAAACAGTATTAAATAACATTTACCGGCCTGAATGTCCGAGAAATTTTCATAGAAAATATTCGTCCTTTGACAGGATTCGAACCTGCATCCTATACGGAACCGTCATTTACGCTGATCGTTCGGTTGGCAAGGTCGAATTTACTGCTTATAAACTTCAATCTTCCATGAATCTCGTCCATTCATAACTGCTCCTGGTGTATCAAATGTAAACAAATGACGTCATATATTAAGAAATGGACAAAGTCCGACAATTTATTTATTAAAGACATTTGTATCCATAAAAAGAACGTTAAACGCTGAAATGCAAAGTAGAAAAGAGATATTAAGCGATTGTTTTTGCACGAAATCAATTTGAAAACACGATTAAGAGGCATCGCTGTCGAGAATGAAAGGAGGACAACTCATATCGAGTTATACTTATTATAAAACCCCGGTTGTTTGTGTGTGTGTGTGTTCTTTTATATATGGGATCAGATTTCCTACATTTTTCAACCGATTTCAACAAAACTTCTCTTTTTTTTTTTTGGCAGGTAGTGTTTCTTATTGTCTTGAACACTTTTTTTTCTTTATTTTTACATTCAGAATGCTTTAAAAATTCCATTTACAAGATAATTGTTTATAATAAAATTCTATTCAATCGGTAGACTCATAACGATTGAAAACAATGTTTTTGTTTGAGTTTGGGTTTGACCAATTCGTAAAAAAAATACCCCAAAAAACAAAAAAAAAAACTAATTAAGACATGCGTGTCCATCAACCTTAAACAATAATCTTTGTCAATTTTATTTTTCAGTCTTTATGATGGTCGATACTTGATCTATCTCTTACTGTTATGTAAAACCCCTGGTTGAGGTCCGTGCAATTTCTCCTGCGGCTGTTCTCCACGCTGTGATGTTGCCGGGGGTTGGTTGAAAAAGTCGAAGTCTCAAGCTGGGGGCACAAGATAAACCCTTGAAGGAACGAACTTCTACAACTTAGATGAGTTTAATCAACGCTTTATTTTGTTCAGACTTAGTCTTGCCGTTGGGGCAGGCGATGTGACACTCAACTCTAACTAATGGAGATCAAATGCCGAACCGACCGACCAACTCAGACGAACAGAGTTTCACTTCTTCAGTGTGCCTGACACACGTAGCTATTTCTGGGGGAGTGCACAATGGCTAAAACATTGTAAGCATAGAAACCAAGATGAACATGCTGGTTTCAGTGGATTGGTATATAATAGATTATATCATAAAATGCAAATATGAATTTACAGCACTTTCAAGAACAAAAACAAGTTTGAGAAGTATAATTTCTTTTTTCTAAGAGAAGTTATAATTTCCTGGTCTAAGGAGCAACTTGACTTCTATAAAGACTTCATGAATGCAGTTTTTTTAAGCAGTTAGATCAAGTAATGATTAAAATAAATATTTCTCATAAAATTGTCTTGATGTTATGATCATTATTGATTATAACATCATATTTCTGTCAGTCAGATAGAAGCCATTATGATTTCTGCCAATTCAAGGGAAAATTCTTACTCCTAGCCATATAATTCAAACAATAATTAAAAGTGTTGCTTTTTTTTTATTTGCCATGAAAGTAAAAAAACTTGGAAGACCTCATGTTTTAAAATTAATATTTTTCAAAAAGATATAAAATTTTCTTTGGCAATGCCAAGTTTTTAGGAATATAAATTTCAATTAAAATAAATCCAGCAATTCTGCCAAACATACATGTATACACAGACAAGGACTTTTATATGAATGTAATGAATGGCCGTACACCTGTCACTTTCCTGATAAATCAACTATGGTGAAATTTGAACTCAGCTCTCATGGTCAGAATGTTCTAACCACTCTGCCATGCATCCACAAATATATATGATAGGTAACACCAATGATGATCATAAATAAATAAAAATTTACTTATAATATTTCAAACATATTTGGAATTCTTCCCTTTGCTGATGACAAAAGAGATATACTTTATCAAATTAAAATGCGTTTGAGGAATTGAAAAAATTAAAGTTGCACGGTATTTTCACATTGGAAATATTTTTAAAAGAATTTTATTTCATTATTTTCACAACTGCTTACTTATATCTTTTTTGTATGGAAGATCAAACAGGTAATAGTTTTGAAACATCTCCCTTCTAAATTAGTAGCTATAACAGAAAGTATTCATTTCTGTGCCCAATATTTGCATTGGTGTGTCGATTGCTGATGGAGAAGTGTGATGGTATAATTTTCAAAGATCAGAGATCAAATTGCATTTGACACTGTCTTTCCTTCATACAAATGCTGTTGGGAAAAGCAGAAAATAACTCCAGCTTTTGTTTGGCAAACTGCTAGATATCTTTATTTCCTGTCTTTTTCTCATATATTTAGACTTTACAATGTGAGTCCAAAACTTTGAGATTTTTGAAAAGATTTGAAAAAAAGGTTTCAAAAGATTAAAAATGTACATATCAAATTTGTTTGGATTTAGAGGAAAAATCTAACCCAACAAGTTTTATGGCAAGGATTACATTATGCCATTTTAGATTTATAAAATTTTGTTGCACAACATATTGCTTTTTTATGTATTTGCAGATAAAATGATTAAAACTGGATTTTTCACCCTTTTATGGTTTAATAATTGATCATTTACTGTTGACTCACAGAAAGATTTCAATATAATTTTCAAAGTTATGCAAAAAATTTAAACATAAGAATTATCAGATATCTACCTTTATTTTTTATCTTTATTTCAAAACTTAAATTAAATATACTTTTAAGATTGATTTAAAAATTCTTCTGCATAATTTACTCATTCAAATTTTATTTAAAAAACCTTTGAGTCATCAAAATTTTCAAATCAATAATTATTGGTTTTTTTAAAAATTATAAACTATAAATTTGGTTACCAACTATATCGCTTCATTATGCAAAATAGCGCAAACCTTTTGGGTACTAGATTCATGCACTTTGTTATTTGTAAGTAACACTTAAGAATGCTTTTTAATGTTATATGAAACAACCATTAAAGAAAATTATCTCATAAAGAATATATTTCATTTCTTTAAGTCATATTTTCCAACGTATTTTTGACAAAATATATTTTGCAGAATGAATTGTGGGATTATTTTTTCTTTCTCAATAAACATCTACACGTGGTTCCTTAAGTTATGTATGCATGTTCAGGGTTTCTATATCCATTGAGTGCGAGGGCCCTGACCGAACGGTACTGATGGATCAATGAATATTTTATAATATTATTTATTTATTGTGATGGATATGTGAATCTAGCAGCATGAGTTAATTTTAAAGCAGCGAGTCAGTATGATAGATAAATTGTTTCTATATGGAGAAAAAATGCAGCTTTAGTGTTTGGGTATCATTTCCGATTTCACAGAAATCATGATGACAAGGTAGGGTTGTTTTACATGTCAAGCGAATAGGTCGCACCCTTAATATTTTGTGAAATTTTTGGTAAAAAAAAGTGTGACCTATTCATAAGTATATACGATATATATTTATATTACGGTGGACTGGTCATGTCTTGAGAATGTATGATGACAGGATACCCAAGATCCTAGTGTACAGCCAGTTAGATCAGGGCTACAGGAATGTAGGACGCCTATGTCTAAGATACAAAGACAAGCTGAAAAGCAACTTGTCAGCAGTCAATATACCACATAACACCCTTGAGCGCTTAGCTTTGGAGCGGGTACAAATGGAGATCAACGTGTTTTAGTGGACTCAGCAATTTTCAATCTGCTTGTCTGAAACATTTTCAAGAAGCGAGAGCAAGATCTAAAAGGTCAACCAATCTAACAGTGATCTCATTTCACAATACCCACACTTGCTCCATATGTGGCCTTTGTAAATCACTAGTGGGTTTTAAATACCACTAAAGATTATCGCACAAACTTTTATAACTGAATCAATAAGCTGGCAGATCCTCATACATCGAAACCGATGTGAGAGTCCATTATTATTATTATTATTATATTATTATTATATATATTATAGAGTGCAGAAACCCAACCAAATATAACAGCAGAAATAACACAAATGAAAATTTTCTGAAGTAGCAGTAAACGTGTATTATCTTTTCTGATGAATTTAAGAAAATTGACAAAATTCTCAACAAACAATAAGAGGAAGAATAATGAATAGGACAAAAATGAGACAAACAATATATGTATATAATGCAAGTCAAAAGCAAAGCAAAACAACTAAAAGTAAGAAATAAAGTAAAAGATTCATAAAGTAGAAATAGTGTTCACAAGAAAAAGGGATACAGTTCAGTGGTTATACCATTCTGAAAGGGAAGAAAGTTGCAAGCAGAAAGATCAGGATTGTTTGCTCCATTTCAAGCATTAAAATATTTCTTGAAATCTGCTCTACTGAAAGTCATTGTAACTAAGTCAGCATCATTTTCTTCTGATAGAATATAGTCCAAGTTTATTGTGACATTTTACATTTCACTGCTTAGCTCTGGATGTTTTGAGTGTTGATGGTAGAGGTGGCTTTAGATAAAATTATTTTTACCTTGACTATCACAATAGATAGTAGGATGCTTATCTTCATTTGAATTAATCATGGTACTTAATAATTGAATAAGCAATTTTGCTTGTATTGAGGCTGCTTAGCTATATATTCCACACTGCATATTGACAATGCTACAGTAGTTTGTTATCTAGTAATTATATATATATATATATATATATATATATATATATATATAAGGCTCCAAACTATTTCTCAGTAATATTTGTTATCAACTGGTTTGGCAATTTTCATCCCTAATATTGATATAAATTTCACAAGAATTTGATTGGAGATTACAATCTTTTATTCCAAATTTCATTAGAATCTTGTTAAAAGTTGTTATTAGAGTCAGCATAAAAATGAAAAAAATTATTTAACAGATTTCAGTGGAATGGTTTCTTTTCAGTGTGTTTTTTCATGTGTCTTTTTAAAGATGAATTTTTTTTATGTACAACCACAGATTTCACAGTGGAATGGTTTCTCTCCAGTGTGTGTATACATGTGACGTTTGAGATGTGAATTTTGGGAAAACTTATATCCACAGATTTCACAGTGTAATGGTTTCTCTCCGGTGTGCGTTAACATGTGGCGTTTCAGAGTCGAATTTAGGGACGATTTAAATCCACAGATTGTGCAGTGGAAAGGTTTCTCTCCAGTGTGTGTTAACATGTGTCTTTTGTAATTTGAATTTAGGGAAAATTGAAATCCACAGATTTCACAATTAAAAGGTTTCTCTCCAGTGTGTGTCAACATGTGTCTTTTGTGATTTGAAATTTTGGAAGATTTATATCCACAGATATCACAGTGGAAAGGTTTCTCTCCAGTGTGTGTTAACATATGTAATTTTAGAGATGATTTTTGGGAAGACTTAAATCCACAGATTTTGCAGTGGAAAGGTTTCTGTCCAGTATGTCTATACATATGTTTTTTGAGATTGGAATTTTGGGAAGATTTAAATTCACAGATATCACAGTGGAAAGGTTTCTCCCCAGTGTGTGTTAACATGTGTGTTTTGAGATTAGAATTTAGGGAAGATTTAAATCCACAAATTTTGCAGTGGAAAGGTTTCTGTCCAGTGTGTGCTAACATATGTGATTTTAGAGATGATTTTTGGGAACACTTAAATGCACAGATTTCACAGTGGAAAGGTTTCTCTCCAGTATGTGTTAACATATGTGATTTTAAAGATGATTTTTGGGAACACGTAAATCCACAGACTTCACAGTGGAAAGGTTTCTCTCCAGTGTGGGTCAACATATGACGTTTCAGAGTTGAATTTAGGGAAAATTTAAATCCACAGAGTTGGCACTGGAAAGGTTTCTCTCCAGTGTGTGTTAACATGTGTCTTTTGTGATTTGAATTTAGGGAAGATTTAAATCCACAGATTTCGCACTGGAAAAGTTTTTCTCCTGTGTGTGTTGACATGTGTCTTTTGTGATTTGAATTTTTAGAAGATTTAAATCCACAGATATCGCAGTGGAAAGGTTTCTCTCCAGTGTGTGTTAACATATGTGCTTTTAGAGATGATATTTGAGAACACTTAAATCCACAGACTTTGCACTGGAATGGTTTCTCTCCAGTGTGCGTTAGCATGTGACGCTTCAGAGTTGAATTTAGGGAAAATTTAAATCCACAGATTTCACAATGGAATGGCTGCTCTCCAGTTTGTGTTTTCATGTTTGTTTTGAGATTTGAATTTAAATATAACACCAGAGGTTTTGTAGGAAATGGTTTATCTCCAGTGAGTGTTCTGTTAAATATCTCATGTGTTGACTTACAGTTTACTACAAATCCACAAATTTCACAGTGTAAAAATGCCCTCTTTCTCATGAATAGTTACCATGGTTTCATGTACTCTCAAATATGCAATCTGAAAAAGAAAAAATATGATATCTTAAAACTCTGCCCCAAATTACAGAGAATGCACCATTATACTATATGTTTGTCAAAAAAAAAAAATATGCTGTTAATTAAAAGGCATTTGTTATCAAATAGACTTATGAATACAAAGAAACCAAGTCAGAATGACTGATAAATTTGTCTTCAAATCTGACACATTTATTACTGGTTATTTTGACTGAAATAATTTATACAATGCAAATGAACTATGTAAAATAAAAAAGAATTTAATTTCATTCTGGCCTGCATGTAAAAATAGAGCAGATTTGCCAATAGATTATTATTAAATGATGTAACAATAGATATGGATGTGTAAGTGTTTTAAATGGGCATTTTTAGAAAAATCAAAATCAGTTGTTACAATGCAATAGGATATATTTTTATTTTTGTATGGCATGTGAAACTATATTACCATGATTAACAATAATTATTATTAAATCATGTATCAGTGGACATGGATGTGGATATATATGTTAAATGGACATGGGTATAGGAAGAGAAAAAATAAAATCAGTTGTACAATGCAATAGGATTATCTTTTATTTTGGATGGTCATGTGAAACTAGAAATAGATTTGCCAATAGATTATTATTAAAAATCATGTATTTCAGTTAACATGGATGTGTGGGTGTTGGAATGGGCATCTAAAAAAAAAAACAAAATCAGTTTTACAATTTGAATAGGATATATTTATTTTGGATGGTATGAGAAATATATTTAATTTGCCAAAAGATTTTCTTATTAAATCATGTATCAGTGGACATGGATGTGTGTGTGTTGGAATGGGCATATTTTAAGAAAAAACAAAATTTCAACCCGTTTCAAAAAAACAATAGGATATATTTTATTTTGGATGACATGTGAAAAACAATTGATTTTGCAATAGATTATTATTAAATCATGTATTAAGTGGACATGGATGAAAGTGTTGGACAACTGGGCATAGGAAGAGAAAAAACAAAATTGGTTGTTTGTGCAATAGGATATATTTTATTTTGGATGGCATGTGAAACTAGAGCAGATTTTGCCAATAGATTATTATTAAATCATGTATCAGTTATTGTCAAATGGATGTGTTTTTGTTGGAATGGGCATAGGAAGAGAAAAAAAAAATCAGTTGTACAATGCAATAGGATATATTTTAATTTTGATGGCATGTGAAACTAGAGCAGATTTGCCAATAGATTATTATTAAATCATGTATCAGTGGACATGGATTTGACCAATTTGGAAAAAAAATAAAAAGAGAAAAACAAAATCAGTTGTACAATGCAATAGGATATATTTTATTTTGGATGGCATGTGAAACTAGAGCAGATTTGTCAATAGATTATTATTAAATCATGTATCAGTGGACATGGATGTGTGGTGTTGGAATGGGCATAGGAAGAGAAAAAAAAAATCAGTTGTACAATTTCTAGGATATATTTTATTTTGGATGGTAAAAACTAGAAAAGATTTTAAAATAGATTATTATTAAATCATGTATCAGTGGACATGGATGTGTGGGTGTTGGAATGGGCATATTAAGAGAAAAAAAAAATCATTGTACAATTCAACAGGATATATTTTTTTATTTTGGATGGTATCTGAAAATATAGAATTTTTTTTAATAGATTATTATTAAATCATGTATCAGTGGACATGGATGTGTGGGTGTTGGAATGGGCATCTAAGATCTTCAAAACAAAATCATTTGTAAAATGCAATTTAAAATATTTAAGATTTTTGTTGGTAAAACAGAAAAGCATGAGAAAATCTTGTTCATAATTATTAAATCATGTATCAGTGGATATGGATTTGTGGGTTTTGGACATCATCCATTAGGAACAAAAAAAAAAAAAAATCAGAAAAACAAGTTCCAGACAAAAAAACAGGCAAGATAAGTTGATTTAGGGATACGTTTTCAATTCACTTAATTGCAGAGAATATAGTATTTTGGATATATATGGATATACAAATAACAGTTTTACAGAAATGATGGGATGAAATATTTTTGAATAAAATGTAAATTAGCAAAGATTCAAGTCACTATGTCATCATTTAATTGGCAACCCTCATTCACTATTAACTGACCAATTATTATACAGTGTAACCCGAATATAAGAGACCCGGATATAAGAGAAACCCGGATATAAGAGAGAAAACAGTCCCAAATTAGAGCCTGTGTTAATGTATATATAATAGACCAAACCCGGATATAAGAGATTTTCTCTAGTCCCAAATTAGCGCCTGTTTAAAAATGTATATAAAATAATGATGGAACCGGATATAAGAGACTTCTTCTCCGGTCCTGACAACTACTCTTATATCCGGGTTAATATCATACATGAAGACTGTGCAGAGTAACTGAAATCATTTGTAAATTATTCTAGACCAAATTATTAAAATAAATATATTCTTAAAAAAGTATTTTCCTAAGTTAAACAGTCCCAACCTGTGATGATTCATGGTTACATGCAATATCCATTAATTTTATGGAGTCTGCAAACAAGGATTCAACATGACAGAAAAATACACTTCTGTGGTGGAAATAAACATTGTCACACAAAAATGCTAGAGTGATCAGGGTGGTATCTAATTAATTTCTTGTGCAATTAAACATTTTTAAATGCCCTGAAACAGGAGAAGCATTGGACAGTTGTTTGGCTTAAGTTGTTTGACTATTGCTTAAAAGATGTATATCTTGTATACAGGGTGCAATGAATGAAATCTTGTCTGAATTACACAAAAATGAAAATAACACTGAAGCTGTGTGCAGACTGCACAAGTAATGTTTAATCATGTTCGGTCTAAATTGGAAAATCTATACAGTATTTGCATTCTGTGGACTGATCAGTTAATTCAAAAAACGTCTTTTGTAAATAAAGCATTCATGTTGTAATCATCAAGCAATTTTTTTTTTTCAAATTTACTTTCAAAAATTCCTAAACATCAGTCTGTCAATACATCACTCAACGCATAAAACAAGCTCTCCATGTTAAAAATATACTTTTCTGCCATAGTTTAAACTAAAAGTAACATTTTGTTTCAATTCAGATTAATAACATTTCAAAACAGTTAATATTTCTCTATGCTTCAGGAAAGTATATTTTACTTTTGAAAGGTTTTTTAATACAGAGAATTAAGTTGTCTTGACAGATATGTCAATATGGACAAATTGATAGATTTTACTGAAAATCAAAAAATTATAAAAATTTAAATTTCTTTCTAAAGTACTGAGTCATTGAATTGTAATGACTTTTTCCATTTATGATTAATAAGTACAGTTTAATTTAATATCTATTGGTCACTACAAATACAGAATTTTAAAAGGTTATAAATTATTCTAATTTAACTAACTCCCCATATTATCAGGTCATCCCATAAGTTCTGTCTGAATTTTACCTTTTTTTAAAATGAATGAAATTTAAAGAGTATTTTATAATGTCTAAAGGAGCTGAACATTATTTTTATGTTGAGATGCATTTAAACTGATCAAATTTTATTTCAGAGAACAATAAAATTAAATTTTGTTTGATTAAAACCCTGCTAACATGGAAGTACCCAAGAATCATTTGAGGCACATAATGCTTTATGAGTTCAAGAAAGGAAACTCAGCAGCTGAAGCGGCTAGAAACATTCACTCAGTTTATGGAGAGGAATGTGTGAATGAAAGAACTTGCAGAAGATGGTTTGCAAAATTCAGAGGTGGAGATTTCACCCTTGAAGATGAAGATCAAACCGGACGTCCAGTTGAGTTTGATGAAAAGCTTCTTGAAGCAGCCCTTGAAGAAAATCCTGCTTTATCAGTTGAGGAATTGGCAGTGGTTCTCAGTTCAAACCATACAACTGTTCATCATCATCTTCAACAACTTGGAAAAGTTCCTAAACTTGGAAAATGGGTGCCTCATGAATTGTCTGAAAACAACCTCAAATCCCGAGTTGACATCTGCTCTTCTCTCCATTCTCATCAACTTGTTTCACCTTTTTTGGATAGATTTGTGACTGGTAACGAAAAATGGATCTTTTATCGAAATGTTAAGCGTCGTAGACAGTGGCTTGGTAAAGGGGAAGGACCCCAGTCGCAGCCGGGAAGGGAACTTCATGGGAAAAAGGTTCTTCTTTCAATCTGATGGGATCGCCAAGGAATAATCCACTTTCAATTCTTACCACCTAATGCAACAATTAATGCTCAAATATACTGTCAGCAATTAGAGTGTTTGAACCAAGCTTTGAGGAAAAAAGACCTGCTCTAGTGAATCAAAAAGAGTTGATGTTTCATCAGGACAATGTGCGACCCCACACAGCAAGAATCACGTCACAAAAGATTGAAGAACTTGGTTGGGAGAAAATTCCTCATCCACCTTATTCTCCTGATCTTGCTCCTTCAGACTACCATTTGTTTTGTAGCTTACAGAATCATTTGGAAGAAACAGCTTTTGTAACACAGGAAGAGGTTAAAACTGACACTTGTGAGTTCTTTGAATCAAAGCCAAAAGAATTTTACAGTAATGGAATTAGTAAGCTTGTTAATAGATGGAAGGAAGTCATAGACAATCAGGGAAAATACATTGTTGATTGAATCTGTAATTAAATGTAACATTTCATCACTTGTTTTCTTTATTCAAAATTCGGACAGAACTTATGGGATGACCTGATATATATATATATATATATGCCAAATCAGTTGGGTTTCAATCCTGGCTTGAGGCAATTGGATGTCTAGCTACACTGATGACTGAGATTTTGCTCATGATATATTTTTCTCAATAAGTACATGCAAAGAAAAAGAAAACAACTAAATTCTTTTTAAAATACTGGGTTACTTAAATTGTAATAAGTTTTTCAATTTATGATTAGTAAATATATCCCAAAACTGTTACAGCATTGACATAGAATTTTAAAAGATTTTAAAACTTTATAAACTATTCTCATTAAAATTTACAAATGTGAAATCAGTTCTTGTAAAAATTCATTCTTTATCGTATTTTTTGTCTTAAGACTATAGTGCAATGTCTTATTTATAAAAGCTTTTCTAATTAAATAATGTTTTAGTTTTATTTCATTTTTATTTTATGATTTAGAGCAGATTTGAGCATCCTGTTTTACAATAGAAGTTTGATTTAAATTCTCCAAGTTCTGCTTTTAACTAAATTAAAATTTGCATTATTGATGTTCTCGAAATTTCCTAAAATTTAATAAGTGAGGTGTAACAGATGTAAAAAAAAAAAAAATACATATATCTTTACCAAGATTTTCTAAAAGAAACAGTTTTAGAATATTTAATTCATTTTGAATCAGTTCAAGTTTCTTTAAAATTCAACAATTATTTGATTTTTGCAGGAATTTCTAAGTCATTGTTTTTCTTCACAAAAAAAAGATAATAAAATTTTGTACACTAATCCCCACCCACCACTGCTGATGAAAGAATAACAAGATTTTTAACCAAAGTTTTGAGCAAGAATGGAAAATCTATACAGTATTCGCTGGAGATGTATGAATGTTAGTATAAAATGTGCAACACTTATTCTAGTATCATAAAAAAAATCCAACCCATGAAAAATTAAAAAAAAAAAAATGAAATCCAATCTATGCTAAAAGACAAAATTCCATTGACATTTTAGTGTCAATAACAGAGAAGAAATAGAAAAAAAAAACATGCTTAAAAAATATTTCTTTTACTAATGAAACTTTCAGAACTTAAATTATCATTGTTTTTATGGAGAAATGTTTTAGTTTTATTATAATGGACATTATTTTTCTCAATGAATAATTAATTTTTACAAGAATTATTTTCATTTTAAAAATTTCATTATAATAATTTAAATGTTTAATTAAATTTAAAATGTTTTAAAATTTTGTATTAAATGACAAAAAACAAGCCAATGTTTTGTAAAAAGGCTTATTTATTTTATTTATATATAAAACTTTATTTTTAAGTAAATGTTTAATTAAATTTAAAATCTGTAAATAATGAAGATGTGCCAATGTTTTTAAAATATGTTACTTTTAATTTGTATTACTTTTAAAGGCTATTATCTTTGAAATAAAACTGAGGAAGACATATTATTTAAAATGCATTTTCTCTGCATTTTTAGGAAGTCCTTGATGGTTTGTCTGACTTAATTTTTTTTTTTCAGAGCAAATCTAAAACCTTTTCATACAAAAACAAACAGGATTAAGTTGCTGTTGGACTTGATATCTATTTCTCAAGATACCGAATATTTTGTAATGAATATAATTTTTGGTAAAAAAAAAAGTGTGACCTATCTGCAAGTATATATACAAGTTACCATCAATGGAAAGCAAATAAATATCATCTCTTTTTTAAAAAAATGCTATAAAATTCTGGGAATTATGAAAATTAAATGAAATTTTCAGCAATTATTCATTAATGAAAGAATTGTATACTGAATATCCTACTTTATTAGAAAACATTCTACAAATTTTGAGGTTGGGGGATCAGTTAACCCACCCATTTTAGTACATTGTGAATAATTTTAATTTTAGTGGTTGAAGACAAATATTTTTAGTCTTATAAAGAAAAAAATTCTGTATTATTTCAGTAAAAGCTTTTGCAATATCAATGTAACCAGCCTTAAAATTTTCCCCAGTACATGTACAAAAATAATTTTTGTTTTGACTTGTTGTTTGCATAATTTAATAAAACACATTCTTCCAGATTTGACAAGGAAAAAAATCTACACGGAAATTAACTTTTGAAAAATTTACTTGTAATATTTCAGTGTAGTTTTGAAATTCTTCCATTTGCTGATGATAAAAGAGATGGTTTTTAATTATACTAATGAAAAAAAATTAAAGTTTAATGACATTTTCACATAAGAAATATTTTTAAAGTATTTTAATAATGCTATTTTTCATTCATTTACTGAGGGAATATTTCAGTTTCCATGTTCACATGCCATTCTATGGAATCATTTATGTAATGACTTTGATTGGGTATATAGTTTAAAGAACAGCAAAATCTATAGCAGGACTTCAAATGACATTCTTGTTTTTCTCCCTGACAAGGATTTCATTTCAAATATTTGGGAAGTAATGTTGCACCATTTTCAGCTTAATTAATGAGAACAGATGTCATTTGAGATGAGAATTTAGTAAACACCTAATTCAAAATCTCCCAATTTAAGTGTGACTTGCAAGGGTGTTATCTTGTGCCATTTGAAATTCTCATAGTGGAAACAGCTTCCTCCAGAGATTTCAAAGTGGAAAGATTTTTCTCCAATATGTGTTAACATACACTTTGAGAGATGAAAGACAAGAAAACATAAATCCACAAATTTCAAAGAGAAAACGTTTCTCTCTATTGTGTGTTAACATGTGTATTTTGAGAGATTCATTTTTGGGAAAAGTTGAATCCACAGATTTCATAGTGAAATGGTTTCTCTCCAATGTGTACTAACAAGTGTTGTTTGAGATCTGCATTTCAAAAAAACTTGAATTCACAGTGGATATGTTTTTCTCCAGATAGTGTCAACATGTTTTTTTTTAAATTTGAATTGTGGAAACATTAAATCCACAGATTTCACTGTGCAAATGTTTCTCCCCAGTGTGTGTTAACACATTTTTTGAGATTAATTTTGAGAAAAGTTGAATCCAAAGATTTCACAGTGGAAATGTTTCTCTTCAATGTATTCAAATATGTCTTTTGAGAGACAATTTAAAGGAAAATTTTGCTCTACCTGTTGTCTTGTCTGCTATAATGGATGCAGGTGTAAGGTCAGTAATTCATTTGAACTTATAACATTTTCCTCACTTTTTAAAAACATCTATCATAGCTGTCTCAAAGCTTGAGCAACTATTGTGAGCTGAAAGAAAGTACTCCTTAAAGATTTTACAGAAATTGAAGACTGTGGGTAGAGTGTGCAAGCCACTGTTAATCATGGATGGTCATGTGTACACCAGATTAAGATGATAAACATATAACAGATAAACTTTTAAAAAGATTATGTAGTAAATTCTTCAATTATGGTAATCTCAATGTCCAACTATTCGTGGTTACGACACAATCTCCATTAATTTTATTTCAAATTATGCAGTTTGCTCCACACCTCTGACACATAGGTGTTTTTTTTTAAAGTGTTTCACCCCAAGCAAGGTAGGAAGCTACTTGCATGCAAAGGGTTACAGAGAGTTGGAGCAAGAACAAATGGGAGTGATAGAGGAAAGGATGAAGAGAAGGATAAGGGATAGATCAAGGCATCTGGAGATGTCAATTGACATTACATTTGAATAGTTGGAGATTATAGCTATCAGGGAAACCGGAAAAGGGGACTACTTTTCCCTACTGAAAGAGTAATGTGATGATTCATTACCTTCTAAATTCAGAATAATTAAAAAAACCTGTTGGGTGCAATTAGATATTTTATGATATCAAACTGTTACAAAAATAAATAAAAAATAATAGCAATTTATTAAATTTAAAAGTATCATTTAACTAATAAAAAACTATTTCTCACTTTATAAATGAAATTATTCATTCTACTAAGTTTCATAAAATCTTATACAGTGTAACCCGGATATAAGAGAAACCCGGATATAAGAGAGATTTTCTCTGGTCCCAAATTAGAGCCTGTGTTAATGTATATAAAATAGACCAAACCAGGATATAAGAGAAACCCGGATATAAGAGACTTCTTCTCCAGTCCCGACAACTCTCTTATATCCGGGTTACACTGTACAGAGAAACCCGGATATAAGAGAGATTTTCTCTGGTCCCAAATTAGAGCCTGTGTTAATGTATATAAAATAGACCAAACCAGGATATAAGAGAAACCCGGATATAAGAGACTTCTTCTCCGGTCCCGACAACTCTCTTATATCACATATACACTGTACAGAGAAACCCGGATATAAGAGAGATTTTCTCTGGTCCCAAATTAGAGCCTGTGTTAATGTATATAAAATAGACCAAACCAGGATATAATAGAAACCCGGATATAAGAGACTTCGTCTCCAGTCCCGATTTTTTCTCTCTTATATCCGGGTTACACTGTACAGAGAAACCCGGATATAAGAGATTTTCTCTGGTCCCAAATTAGAGCCTGTGTTAATGTATATAAAATAGACCAAACCAGGATATAAGAGAAACCCGGATATAAGAGACTTCTCCTCCAGTCCCGACAACTCTCTTATATCCGGGTTACACTGTACAGAGAAACCCGGATATAAGAGAGATTTTCTCTGGTCCCAAATTAGAGCCTGTGTTAATGTATATAAAATAGACCAAACCCGGATATAAGAGAAACCCGGATATAAGAGACTTCTTCTCCGGTCCCGACAACTCTCTTATATCCGGGTTATACTGTATAATGAAAGTATTCTTAAAATATTATCTATATAAAATTAAATATAACGTATTTTTAAACAAATATACCAATGTTTTGATTAATACACTGCTGTTGTTCTATATTTCTTTGTTCCGTTTTTGTCTTGCATATTTTTTAAAGAAGGGTTATAATTATTGCATAAATTTGTAGGTTATCTATCACCAGTATTTAAAATGTGATTCATGTGGGTTATCTGCTGCCACTTTTTAATTTATGTATTGGTGATCTTTTATAAAGTTTGATGTGGTATTTAAAATGTTTTTAATTCTTTTTTTTTCAGACTGCAAAATAAGTTTTTGTGAGAGTATATTTTTAGACATTTGTATTTGTGATAAAGTTGGAAAATTAATTTAAAAACTGGCGACAGAGAACCCACAAGTAGCCATTCTTTTTTGTTTTTGTTTGTTTTTTTTATTTTTAACCTAAGCTCTTGGTTTACTGGACATAAACAAACCACATTTATTTTCATTTTATTTTACCAGTTGATGCTTTTTTCTGAAATAAGAGCAAAAAAAAAAAAATGATGCCCTTTTGAAATATTTGTAAAAGATCAAGGAATTATCTGATTCAAATGAAAATTTTAGTATTTATTCATTAATAAATGAATTATTTATTGAATATATTTATTAAAACTTTGTGGAAATGTTTGGGAATGGGAATATGTTTCAACATCCAACACACAGCTTTTCTTATGTGTCCTTTTTAATTAAAGGATGTTAATCCAATTTGTTTTTTACAGTAATATAAAATTACTGTTGGACTTGATATTTCTTTTGCAACCTCAAAAATATTTCATGATTAATAAAACTTCCTATTTTCAAATCATCTGCTATTAAAAAAGGATTTGAAAATAGAATGATTGTAGTTTCTGAACACAAACAGCAAAAAGTATGTGACCTTTTCATAATAATGACATGGTTAGACTATCATAGATGAAAAAAGGGAACAATTAAAGTGAAAAAATAAGAAATAATTATTTCAAAAGTAGAATAATAAAACGACATTTATTAATTTTTTTCAATTTTGGATTTGTAAATTTCATTTCCACTTAATTACAATATCACATCAAGGAAACAGAGTAATACAGAATTTTAAATGATTTTTTAAATTATTTTAAATCATTACAATTAAAATTTTTTAAAAATGAAAAAGAATTCTTGTAAAAATTTATTATACATTGAAAAAAAAATTTCTTCAGACAATAGTGGCAATTAAAAGATTTTCTAATTAAATAATGTCATAATTTCATTACATTTTTATAGTTTACTATTTGGAACAGATTTTCATATAGAACAGAAGAAATTTGAGAAAAAATTAGATTTACATTTTCCAAGGAGTCCTACTTTTAACTAATAAAAGAAATTCTGGAAACAGAGAGGGATTTCATAAAATTTCATGTAATTAAATAAGTGTGTTTTCACATCAGTAAAAAAAAATTTTTACCAAGATTTTCTAAACCCAAAAATTTCAAAAATAATTTCATTCCTTTGTAAATAAGTTCTGAAATTAAATCATTAAACTCCAACAATTATTTGAATTTTGCAATAATTTCCAAATCAATTTTTTCACTAGAAAAAAAAAAAAAAATGTGGAGACATTTATTTGATTTTTCAATTTCAACTGAGAAGGGTACCTACAAGTATCATCTTATGAAACTTATATAATCTTATTTTTATATTAATCTCAATCATGGCATTTTTTCCATAAATGAAATATCAAAATTAATAATAAAATGAATGGAAATACAAATAACACAGTAAATTGTGTAGTACATAAAATTATAGTATTTTATGTACACTTCTGATAATATTTCATAAGAAAGATACCTATAAATTAATTAGATACCTTTCTTATGAAATTTAATCTCACCCTTCAGTCTTGTTTTAATTTCTTTATATTTTCCATAAAGCATTGTAAACATAAAGGTGAAAGCTAAGTACAAAAAAAAAAGAAAAATGAGAGTGCTGAAAGTTTTCCTTAAAATAAACGAGGTAAATAATTTGTTTACTTAAATGTAAATAATTTCACATTTCATCTTCCGTAGAACAAATTATCCTCACAGAATCCGTCAATATGTCATTCATCGCCTGTCAAGTGATGCGTAATGTTATGACCTGCATGGTTTTATTTTCAAATTACATCTTTTTGGTGCAGAAGCTAAGTTAAGCTTGGTTCAAAATATTTTAAATAAACATTATAATTTCTGATTTTCTTAAAATAAGTTTTGAAAAAATGATAATTGATATTTAAAAGAATTTCAAACTGAGATTTTCATTTTTTTTTTTATAAAATGGAAAAAAATGGTTGCCATCTGTCAATTTTGCTTACTCAAAAAAAAAAAACAAGATTTTTAACGAAAGTTTCGGACGTGCTCGGAAAGGTTAAAAAGTCGTAAAAAAAATAAATAAATACTCCCCAAATACTTTGATCTTTCCTCTTAATAATAGATGATAAAATTTTGTTTTCGTCAAGTTTGCCGTCTTTTTCATCATGCTATACCCTTTTTTTTTTTTTTTTTTTTTTGAGATCTCATGGAGGTATCTATCTTAAATAATAACATAAACATTTTGACGATAAAACTTTCTTAAGTTTGTGGTCTTTTTCATTATGCTATGCTGTTTTCTGCGAAAAAGTGGAGGTACCTACTTTAAATTAAAGTATTGTTTTTTTTTATTACGGGCCACCATACATACAAACGGAAGCAGTTCTGTAGAAATATCAACAAGAATTTCTGTCGCTGTTCGTCAGCCTGACAGAGGCGAGCAGTCGATGTTAAAAAAAAAATAAATAAAAAAAATTCATATTTTTATTTTAATCCAGTTTAGCAATTATTTATTATTACTATTTTGTACCTTTAAAGCTGGTGTGATTTTTATGTATCAGCAATTCCTTTAAGAAAAACATTTTAAAATCTTAAAGAATAAAAATAAAATCCTGTATTAATTAGGAAGGCCAAGAGATATTGTTATTTAAATTCAAACTATTTTTACTTATTTTTAAGTGGAAATGCTCGCTACAATACAGCAGTCCTCACTCGTCTCTACATTATTGAATTTTTAAATTTCTTGTTTTCATTTTTCGTCTAAAATGGTGATTAGATGAAAGACGATGTACCAGTGTTATAAAAATGCCCGAAAAAATATCTATTTATGTACGGAAATTAATTTTTCTTTTTAATTCTCATTCACCTCAGTGAACTATAACCGAATTTCTTTTAAAGAAGACATTTTTTAAATTATTTTTTTATACATTTTTTCCGGGGAGGGGGGGGGGGGCGGAGGCTTTTGAAGTCCGTGACGGTTCGTTTAACTTACCTTTTCAGGGCGAATCTAAACCTTTTTATGCAAAAACAAACAAGATTAAGTTGTTGTTTGTTGTTGATGGACTTCTTTCTTAAAGTCGACAATATTTTGTAATCAATAAAACTTCCTATTTACAAATAAACTACAATTTTAAAAAAAAAGTTTTAAAAACGGAATGGTTGCAGTTTCTGAACAAAAGAATTGCAGGAAACGGTGTAAAAGAAGAATTTTTCCCTTGCTCAAAAATATTTCGGGTAAAAAACGACAGAACAAGAACATTGTATATCGCAATTTCAGTCTGTTTTTTTCCCCTATTTCCCATAAATTTTATTATAGACGAAAAGTGAAAACAATAAAATTAAAAACATCTTAAAAATCCAATATTTATTCAATAGATTTATTTCAAAGAAAATTAGTAAATTTAAGAATTAATTAACAATTAGGTAAAAAATGTAATTCCTAATTTTTCTTAAAAATTAAAATATAACAAAAACGACATTTATTTATTCACAGTAGCCAGTGGGATTTCATTAAGATCACACATATAAATAACATTAACAATATACTCTCTCTCTCTCTTTCTCTCTCTCTCTCTCTAGAATAGCCTGCAAACAGATATTTGAAATATATGGAAGGTTTGTCGGAGTTAACTCCTCCTCCAGTCCGTTAACCCTTTCACCAGGGGTCTCTCTTCCCTGGCTATAAATAGCCGCTGACCCTTCGCCTCTATCTCTTTTTTCCTTCAGGCCTGTGCGCCGACACCTTGAGGTAAATCTCTTTTTCCTTCAGGATTTCAGCTATCAACCTCGAAATGTAGGTGCTAACAAAGGAATAGCGCGGAAACACGCTAAGCACAATACACACACACACACGCACGCACATACAGAATATCCACACACGCACGCACATACAGAATATTCACACACACTTCGTCCTTTGTACTGTTTCCATGTATTGTAACTTGTTATTAATATATATTTGTATATACATATATTATCGGTCTTGTGTTTTGTTTGCTTTTCTTTGCCTTCTTCTTTGGACTTAATCAAAGTCCAAAATTTTTATGTAGTTTTATTTCAGGCGGGCAGGAATATCTGAACCTTCTTTTGCGTTTCTTCTACGTCTGACTTCTATCAACAACATAACAGCCACGGCCCCTTTTCAGGTTAAGCTAGAGATCTGGTTTTGTGTTTTGAAAAATGTTGAAGTACCAAAAGGATATGGCAATATGAAGAAAGAAATGCCCTCAGTCAATGGAATTCTGAAAGAAAAGTCATTTAAGACAAGCAGACTTGCAATAAAATACACAATATCAGAGATTAGCAGCATGGCCCAAAGTTGCCCGTGCTTGATTCAAAAATCGTACGACTCATACAGCAATCGCTATCACTTGACTTAAAATATTTTTTGAGAAATCTTGCCTTTAAAAGGCGTGCCCTTTGCTGTGCTGATGTTGCTACATACCTTACTTCTTGCCTATCTCACACTGCGAATTTTTTTAAATAATAATACTAAACATTAAATCTGTTACGAAAAAAGAACTAAACAAAATGAACACAAAACGAAACGATCAGCTTTAAAAAAGGACTTGTAACTGGAAAAAACCGAATGAAAAAAAGAATGTTAACAACAAATATTTTTCACACCCAACCCAGTTCTGCGGAATCAGAATCAACGTTGAGTTTAAGCAAGCGAATGAGCCAATTGGAGAAAAAGTACCATGCAGATTTAAATTTTTCCCACTTGTGACGAATGCAGCTATCGATTTTTTTTTTTTTGCTAGCATTTATAGTTAACATTACGTCTATATTACAGCTGTTGGCTCTCATGCTGAAAAATAGAATCTTCCTGAAAAATAAAAACAGCCAACTATAGGCTCTTACACTGGCCGAAAATACATGAAAACAACTGCCGTAGAAGCATTAAAAAAAAAGATTATTTCCACTATCGATAGGAAGGAAATGCATGGTCGGTCTTGGCCTTCCCGCTAACTTGGAAGGTGTGCATTAAATTTTGGTGCAAACATATGTTGTACAAATTGCAATGCATTCGTTACACACACACACACACACACACACACACACACACACACACACACACAAACATACAAAATATATCCTGCCTTTTATAGATAGAGATTTAAACACAATGTAATCTGAGATATGAAACAATACGAGAAGAAAATTAATAATATACGGAAAAATCATGTTTATTCAAATGTTCTTGTTCTATAGTATTTCTGTCTGCTGTTGCTTGGATATAAGTCAGCTCTTTCTGTGTTATGTGGCTGATTCATTTTATCCACATTAATTTCTGAAAGTGGCTACCGAGCATGAAATTTTCTGAAGGATTATTGCCACCTAGTGCAAGTTGTTTAGTTGATGCGATTATTTCTCTACCATCTGGAAGACAAACTGCTGCATATTTCTTTTCATAAAACCAGGGTTACTTAACCAGGATGGTATTTGATAAACACTGAGATTATTAGGCAAACATTCCTTTCACACGTTGTTGTGACTTGAGGTCATTAGAGCCATGGTCCAGTGTCTGATTTCGGACGGGAAGGAATATTTAAACTCAAGTTTGATTTTTTTTAAAGGTGAGATTTCAAATCCTAAACAATTGATAACGGTTTTAAAAAAACATGCTTTTATCATCATTGAACATTATGATTGTCATTTTTTGTAAGCTTGAAGAACTTTTGAGATTCTTTCACGTTCATCTTTCTTTATCAAGATATAGTGACATTATCGACATAAAGAATTTATTATCGAGTCTTTCAGTGTCGATAATATCATCAATGACTCTTTTCGAAAACAAAAACCCCGTTTTCTTTTTTATCCAAATGGCAAATAGAACGCAGAATTGATAAAACGTTATGTTCACCTGCCTCAAAAATCAAAATAGAGGCTTTCTTCCTTCTTGATGGGAATTTGCCGAGATTCCCAACCTCGCCAGATCTAATATATACTGTTTTTCATTTTTTCAAGTTTTGTTGTTTGTAATTTCTCCACCATTCTTTTTTATGGGGTTCAATGGTCCGTTAAAATTCAGTTCGACATTCCAAAAAAAAAGAAGGCCGGAAAATAAACGGCCGAAACGTTGTGATAAATCTTGGCGATAAAGATGAGGGATGAAATAGTCCGAAAAATTGTTTAAATAATATTTCTGTTCAATATCTAGTTTCGGGAATTTTTAAAAGCACATGATTTTTTTAATCAATGTCGATTTATGTGCAAAAATCGACTCATGGTGTTATCCAGCTTTTCATACATATTTTCAGAAAACCTCAACTTTTGATTGGTAATAGTGGAGTAATTATTTTTGAGGAAAACTTAATATTTAAATCATGCTTGAATAACATCGATCTAATGCAGACCTGATTAAAAAAAAATTCCGCCCAAAATCTGTCAATGATTCACCGACCTACCACTTGATCTAAGTGTTATAGACAAGCGTATGATTGGGAAAGTCTATAAACTACAAATAGAAATAGGTTTACCATGGTTTATTTTCAACAGGAACGTGAGGGTTTACCAACTGAAGGACCTTGTGGTAAAGTTCCAAGGTCGGCTTTGGATCTAGGTCGATCTCTCACTGTCAACTCACACATGTTGATGGTGGTTGATGCTCCCCTTCCTGACAGGTCTGTTCCCTGGCCACCTGTTAACATCAAATTGAAATTCCGGTTAAGATTACCTCTTTTTTAGCGTTTTTTTAATGGCTTAACAGGCTCGAAAAAACGAAGTCCAAATGAAAAGGAACTGAAAAGAAAATTTTTAATGGACGAAAATAGAACACTTTAAATATTATTTTATTTTTCGACCGGAACTCGTTTGCCGGGAAATTGTTGTAAATAAAAATATTTTAATCAAATTTTCTTCGTATGTTTTGTCCCGTTCAATTTTTAAGTAATCGAAATTTACAGTATTTAAATTAAAATAGCCGAGATATGTCTTATTTTCCACTTTAACATAAATTCAATAAATATGAAACGTCTCTCATCTTCGACAGTGAGCCAAACAGAATAAGAATGAACTCGTCTGAATTTCCAAGCTTCACGTTAAAGTTCCTTAACATAATTTCCAGCCTGAAAAACAAATAATTAGAAACGTGACACAGCAATATTTTATCACAACAAATAACTAAAAAATTTCCACATTCAACTTGATACACGAATTTTTGTCAAACGCTTTACTAAGAACATTAATGATTAATTAAATTTAACATTTAAGGGTCACTTTATAATTGTATAAAATATTCTCTTTAAACGATCACAAATTTGAAAATTGAAGTCAAAAATTTATCTTCCATGAATTAAAGTTTATGTCAAACAATCTCTTTCTAATAACTTTAGTAAAAACTTGAACTGTTTATTTTTTCATTAAATTAAGAATAAAACTTAAAATTAACTCATTATTGACTGTAAATAATTTACAAATTACAATCTATCAAATTTAGAACTTTGAAAACCTTCCTCCAAACATAAAAATTACATTTAAACCTTTTAAAAGTAATTTTTCAATTGTTTTTAACAGTGGAATATAAATATTTTATTCATTTTTGTGTTGTTTCTGAATAAAGTTCTTTAGTTTAATTCTTATAAATATTTTGTTTAATGATTTGTATTATTAATTTTAGTCTTCAATTAATTTGCCAACATCAATTATTGATCCTTCTAATTTAATCAATTTAAAAAAACCTCCAAAAAGTTTGTCCAAAATGATTCATGCATAGGTTTGATGTTTTTTAGTTTCACGTATTTGTCTTTATAAGTCATATTAACTATCACATGCACTTGCTTTACTAGTGAGAATGTTAGTTGCCTTAGTGATAGTACGATTTGGGGGTTTTTCAGATATTTTCAACGTTGGTGATTTTCACGACAAATTGATTATTTACATTCTCCAAGGAGTCCTCCTTTATCTATATACAGCTTTTTTGACGATTTGATGCTTATCTCAACGATGACCTAGAGTTTTAGTAAAGAACCAACAAAACGCAGTTTTTGTAGATTTGCTAAAATTGGACAAATTCACTTTCTTTAAATTTATTTTTTATTCCATTTATTTTTTTAATAAGTCGTAAAGTATTTAAAATCCAGACAAAAAAAATATTTTTGATAAAATTTGCAATTAATCATTTCATTGGTTGGTAGTCGTAGACAACTTTCATGTCCCCAGCATCGTTTTAAATAGTCACAGTTGACAAAAGAAAAATAAAATAAAAAATTTTTGACCCAAATTTCGAACGTAGAGAAAATAATAATTTTTTGATAATAATTTTAAAATACTTTGTTGGTTCCAGGCGAACTTAAATATTTTAATTCTTTTATTTTTTTTTATTGGGCTTGAAAAGGTCATTTGGAAATCATGCTGAATATGGTTTGGGACTATCCATTGGACGACGAACAAACTTACGCCGGTTTGCGAAAAAGGTCCTTAAAAGAATTTTTTCTGAAATTGTTTATTTGAATTTTGTTTTTTTAAAATGTTTCCTGTTTTCTATTAAAAAAATTTCGATCAAGAAAAATTTCAAAAACTTTTGTTTTGATTCGATTTTTATTGTTTTAAGCTGACTTTGTAAATTCAAAATTTTTTAATTTTTAACAAGATCGATGAGTCAGTGCTTAGAATTTGAATTTTAAATCTAGATCTTGTTTTGTTCACTACAGTACACAAAAACAAGGTCGACCAAGCAAGTACAGTATGTCTAATGGTTAAGGCAGATCTGGGCTGATGTTATATTTGTAGAGACTGCTATGCCTTTCCACGCCCACAATTTATTTGTGTGTGATTGGCTAGTAAATCAATACTGTTTTTCTATAAGACAATTTAGCAATCGCAGTCATCACTTTGAATTTTTCGGTCGTGAACTTGCTCACATGTTTCTTTGATACAAAATCAGTAATTGGTCTAATTTTTTTACCCAATCAAATATTTTAATAGTAAATCAAATTTTTCCCGCGTTTTCGCTCGGAGCCTACCGGTACCTTTAAAAGAAGCAATTTTGCCACAAGCCGCCAGTAGAGTCCAGCTATTTCGCCTGTCCACACAAATCTACGACTTTACTCACAATATTTCAAACGCACACACAGACACAGATTTTTGTAACACATTATACATATATCTCTCTGTGACTCAGCCAAGTTCATGAACCAGAACTCTATTAATTGCTCTAAACAATACATTTCTTAATTAACTGTATTCTATTCTAACAGCAGACTCTATTATTCAACATAGAATCCTGAACATTCTTATTCAAGAGAAACTCGTTCGAACATTCAATCGTAAATCAGAATACAGTTGAAAGGGAACAAATTTTTTTTCTTTAATCATTATATTCCATTGCATGATTGTTTTGTTATATTTCAATATATATATATTTGTTGATCCAAAAGTGGAGTTTCGTTGTTTTTTTTCTTGAATCGTTAAATGTACAATAGATATATGCGCTAAGAACACTCATTTCATATTTACCTTAGACTCTCCACAAGGCAGGATGTACTGTAGCACAAGGCCGTTTTCTACGTGGGGCGATTCCGAGCCCGCAGGCTTGGGCAAAAACTCTCTCCTTAGACCCCGCATACACGGGGGCGGGCTTGTCTACTTCCCCAGACTTCAACGACTGCTCTTTGGCATAGACTCACCTGTGTTCCTCTCTGCCCGAAGGCCGAGAGTTCAACAAGTCAGCCGAAACCAATAAAGACCCAAGACTCGATATCTCCCCTATAGGTTTCTGCAAATTTTTAATGGTGTTTTTGGAATATTCAGCCTCTTTACACCAAAAATGATGCTTCTTTTTTTAAATTGGTTTCTGGGTCCTAATCTGCAATTTTGCCAAAGAAAAACCCGATGTTATTGAAGAAGTATAACTTTATTAGGCCGAACACAAGGCTCAAACAAACTTATTTGTTCGCTGTCCTGACTGTACCATCTTGCCTTGTTTACCAATCATATCGAGCTAGCAGTTTTTCATGCTGTAAAAAAGAGATACCAAGTGATACGAAACTAACAATTCGTATACAGACAGTAAAGAAAGATTAACACTTTAGAACCAATATTAAAGAGAATTTTAAATTTGTTGTTTGCATTTTTGTATACAATGACAGTTTGAAGAATTGATGAGAAACCAAAAAGTTGCCAATGATTTAAAAATGCCCAAAAAAAAAGTTTACGGAAATTAATTTATTAATATTTCTTTTAATTCAGAGCTACAAAAAAGTTCAAAAGAAGTCATTTAAATTATGTAAATTGCAATAAAGTTGAAAAGAATGGAATTAACGAAAGGGAAAACAGAAAGCAGGTGTAAAATTTTATGAAGATTCGGACAAAAAAAAAAAAAAAGATTGTGATAGCCACTTCGATACAATTGTTGTTATATTTTTAAGCAAGGAACAAATTTCTCTTTTACACCGGTTGCGGTACTCTTTGTTCTTTTTTTTCAGTATTTACAAACAATGTCTTATTTTCAAATTCTTTAATTTTGAAATTCCAATTTATTTGAAAATAAGTAGTTTTATTGATTAACTTTACGAAATATTCTCGATGTTAAGAAAGCACGTCCAGCAACAACAACTTAAAAATCTTGTTTGTTTTTGTTTGAAAATGTTCAGCTTCATCAGATTAACCCTGAAATTAAGAAGGTAAGTGAAAAGTTTATCTCTGAAAATATTGCCACTAAAACTGAAAAGACAGTCATTTTATTTATTTATTTATTTTTTTTTCGATTATCGTAAAACAAAAAAACATACTTTGATCTTTACGGGGCCCTTGGCCCTAGGTAGACTGCGACTTGAACTATATTGTTAGTACTTATTTACCGTTAATTTAAAATTAACGGTATTATTAGAATTAAATTTTAATTGTAATTAAAAATAATTGCTTATTAAAGGCGGAAGTATCAATAATTTGCAAGGTTATCTTCGTTCTTAGATTCACCGTAATTAATTAATCACGTGTACTTAGGTTCCCTGTCCCAAAAAAACTCTGACTTTCAAAAAAAAAAAAAAAAAAAAGTTTAAAACGCATTTTAAATAATTTAATTAGGCTTGTCCAACATTTTGCAAAAAAGAAAAAAAAAAAAAAACAAACAAAAAACAACACAGCATGATGAAAAAAAAAAAAAAAGCAAAGTTTTAAACGTGAAAAATTTTTTTTTTAAAATAATTTAAAGACCAAAGTATTGTGTAATAATTACTTTTATTTTTCTTTCTCTATGCAGATCGCCTTCAAAAAAGAGCATAGTATAGCGATTGCTATGTTTTCCACACCCACATTTTATTCGACTGCGATTGGCTAATAAATTACTACTACCTTTATATAGGACAATTTAGCCATCGCAGTCGTTCCTTTGAATCTTTTGGTTCTGAGCATACTTATTCTGTTTAAATATTTATTGCATGATGAATGGGGTTGCCAATTAAATGATAACACAAGACTTTAATATTTCTTTCTACCAATATTTCATCACATCCTCTCAACTAGTATGTGGTATACAGCCCTTGTTTCATCCTGCACCCCAAGTCTGGCATGCAGTGTGCTATAAACTAACCTAATCATCTCTGGTGTCATTGTTTGTGTAACTGCCCTGAAATATTATGATTATAGGTAGAAATATGAAAATAGCACTTTAAGGATTAAAATTCAAATGAATAGAAAACTAAAACACATTTTAGCAAATTCAAATTTGGCTTCAGAAATGCATGGAACTTGGCCCAGAAATTGGAAGAAGGAAATGAGATGTTATGTTGATAGCAGATAAAATAAGATTAATGTATTTTCAAATGGAGATGTTGACCAGAAAGGCCGATATCAGTGCAGAATAATTTTTGGCCCTACTGGGTTGAAGTGCTGGTAAGTGGTACTTGGATGTGTTTCTTTTTTTATGTTCTCCACTTTTGTGCTCACAGTGTCTGCTTGAAAAGAATTCAAGTTTGAAAATTGATAAGGGCAAAATTAACTTCAAGTTGAGAAACCAGATGTTCATTTTTTTACAACAATCATCTGCAAATTTTACAATTAGTATCTTTTGATTTTCTGGCAAGGAATCCTTCACCAGTAAGAAAGGTATCTATTTTCCGAATGTTATAATCACTGTACTGTATCCCTTTTGGATGGGAACACTATTTTGACTCTGTGAACCTTTTACTTTATTACTGTCTTATAACATCTTTGTTTTGCTTTCGACTTGCATTATATACATATATTTTTTATCTCATATTATTTTTGTCCTCTTTATTCTTCCTCTTATTGTTATTATTTTGTATTTATAATTTTGTCAGTTTTCTCAAAATTCTTCCCACAAAAACAAAAAAAATGGTTTCTTCTACTTAAGAAAATTATATTTTGTGTTATTTCTGGTGTTATATGTAGGGAAAATTATACACTGTATAATATTTTACACTTGTGTGAGTCATTTGTGATATGTTGTGGAATATTTTATTCTAATGTAAATCTAAAATGGCATGTAGTAATCCCTGCTGTAAAACTTGTGGGGTTAGATTTCTTCAGCAGCCAAGCATGAATATGTGCATGGGAGTAATCTTCCTCTTTCGAAACCTTTTCATCAAATGTTTTCAAATATCCACACATTCTTTGTTAGTCTAGTATACAAGGAAAAAGACAGGGAGCAAAGATATCTAGCAGTTTGAGAAACAAAAGCTGACGCCATTTTCTGTTTTTCTCAACACCATTAGTTTGAAGGAAACCCAGCACCAAGTGCGATTTGAACTTTGTTCTCTGAATGTTATACCATCACATCTCTATATTCCTTTGGTGAGATGTAAGTTCCACTCATGCAGCTTCTACCCATCTTCCCGATCACTACAATCTTAACCTGTTTAAGTCTAGTGTTAATTGCTATCTTCTACACATATCCATATAAACTGTGGCCTTTACTCTGTCACTCACTAGCTTGAGTGGCCCTCTTGCCTTTTACAGTATAAAAAAAAACAAAATCAATTTTTGAAAGTAAAATAACACTGATTCAGAATGAATTGGCGCATCTTTATAATCTTATTTATTGGAAGATATAATTTTAATATTTGATTTCAATGTGTCTTTCTAGGAACATTCATATATAAAAAAAAAAATTAACAAGCATGGTTTGTCTATATTTCTGAGATGAGGTATTATGTACAGTATTTACATTAGTCGGGCTATTGTCCTCATCTTTGTCGCCATATTTGTCACAACGTTTCGGCCGTTGTACGCTCCGGCCTTCTTCAGGTGGTTGGAATTTCGAACTGAACCCTTTATTTCGATCACTGGGGTAGACTGTTCTAATTCCACGTGCCATGTTTGATGGATGTCAGTTATCAGTTATCTCCTGCTAATTTTCCCTCTGAAAGTTCTCCACTGCCTTAACCAGGAATTGAACTCACCTTCTTTGGGTCTGTCACTGGATCTAACCAACGCCTTTATCCACTGTGCCATGTGTCCTTGAGGACATGGCATGTGGAATTAAAACAGTCTACCCCAGTGATCGAAATAAAGGGTTCAGTTCAAATTCCAACCACCTGAAGAAGGCTATATCGCATAATATAAGAAACGTTGTGACAAATATGGCGACAAAAATGAGGACAATAGCCCGACTAATGTAAATACTGTAACAAGCATGGGTTTGTTTTTTGTAGTTATTCCTGTTTAATAATCTATGATATTTTTAATGCGTGAAGGATTATTTGTACAAAGAAGCTAAGTAAAAAATTAAGTGATTATCTCCATTGTTGCACTCTTTCTTACCTTTGTTTCAAGTTTTGTGGTTCTTAATTTTTATCATTGAAACATTTTATTATTTGTTCCCAGGTGAAAGATATTGTACAAAAGTAAGTTCAATGTGGTTATTTAGAAACAGTTAATTCCTTTTTCTAAAACATAGAATGCTTTATTAAAATGTTTGAATTTTTTTTTTTTAGACATTTTAAAAACTCATTCACTAGTCTCCTTCATTGTTCAGCTTTATGTAAAACTTAAAATTATATGAAATTCAGTGATAAAATGAATTGAGTTTTTAATTTTTCTTCTTAAATCAACTGATTTCAGTACATGGATGTATATTTTTAGTTCATTTGTGACAAACAATTTTTGTGGATAAAAATTTGTTTAAATAAGCAAATTAAATGTGGGTAAAAAATAAGGGCGTCATTTTCGCGTGTGTCCTACGGATCAATTTCTGCTTTAGTGTGTATCCTACCACCACATTTGTATCCTACATTATTAAGGCATTATCCAGACATTTTTTTCTCGATATCTTAAGATATTCAGAATGTTTTTATTTAAAGGATTCAGATACGTCGTTTTATGATATTTTAGTCAAATTTCTTGTTTTATAATTTTTTTATTTTAAATTTTATAATACAACAATAAATGCCATTCCTCCTTCTGTCTTTGCTTTCCCCTTAAGTTAGATATTGTAGGGTACAAATGTGGTGGTAGGATGCACTGATCAGTAGGTCACATGCTAAAATGGCAAACATTAGTATCCTTTTGTATGTCCAAGTTCGAAGATCCAGACACAGAGATAAATGTCGAGATCAGGAGTCGCAGGTCCAATGTCACAAATTTCAATACATTAAAATGTTCAGAAATCCAACATGCAAGCTGATGGATGAAGTAGAAAACTAAAAAAAAACTTTCTCTCAATTCAAGAACACCAACTGCTTTTATTGACTCAACAATTTTTCCACAGGTGGGAGAGGACACACAATATTAGCATATCTGAGATGCATTTATGGCAACACCTGTGACTGACTTGTTTCTAATTTGGTTAATATATCTTCAGCTTATTGTACAGAACACACATGATCTTCTTCTCAGTAAGTGACTTTTTCTTTTTCCATTTTTTTTACTTTCAACTTTGATTCTTTAATCTATTTTTTAGTTGAATAATTTGAGCCAAGCATCAGAGGATTTAAAACAAAAAATTGAAACCAAAATGCAATGCAATTTATTTCAACCTTTTTGTTTTTACTGCAAGTAAAAACTGAAATTTAATCATCATAAGATCACTTCAATGAAAGGGTAATGTTTCCCAAAGTGATTCTTATTACTGTTGAATAGTGAGTTTGATTCAATACAAAATCCTATCCTGTACCTCATGCTAAATTCAACATTAAATAACCCTATGAGTGATGAGTTGATTTTTTTTTTCCTGTGGACATCTTTGTCAGACTTGGCCAAATTATCTTTATTTTATACTGCAATACTACGGCAATATATGTTCATTTAAAACTGCTTTTTATAGATATGTGCATATTTTGAAGCAATTACTGGATTTCTTTTAATCAAGAATGAATTTTATACCATTTCAAAAACTCAATTTTATTAATAATCAGAAAAAGGGATTCTAATCAATTTAAATTTGATTTGAAATGCAGCAAAGCATTTTGCTTATTGGAAGCATTAAATTTATTAGCTTGGAAATAAATCAAAGATAAGCTTCAAGGACAATTTTTCTTTCTTTTTTCTTAATTGCATTTAAAGCCTTACATATTGATTTTTTGGTTCATAAATAAAATATTCAGCAAGTTTTCATGATATAACAAAAACTTTCATCAATACCACCTTAATTAAAATGAGCACACTCAAAATTGAAAAGGTCTGAGGGGATGCTGACCCCAAAACAATATTAACACAAAATCTTATAATAACAAACTATTCAGTACACAATTTATTCATCAATGACTAAGAACTAAAAATTTTCTTTTTGGTTCTAAAAAAAATTCTGATTTTTTTTTATATCTCAAAATAGGTGCTATTTATCATATATATATATATATATATATATATATATATATATATATATATGTTTTGTTTGTCCATCCATGTATATTTTTGAGCAATTTCTTGATTTCTTTTAATCTGACATTATTTCTTATTACTCTGAACTAGTTATCTCCAAAGAAAATCTTACATCTTTTCAAAAAAATATTAATTAAAAATTTAAAAAGTGAGTTCTTAGAATATGTTTATTTCACAACAAACATTACAACCTAAGTGTGTGTCTTGAAAAGAAAAAACAAAACAAAAACACTTTTAATCAATAAAGGTTGGATTTGTTATTTATTAAACAATCCAAATGCATGAAATAATAGTAGAGACTGGACTTGCCTCAACATTAACACAAACATATCCTTTCAATATGACTGCCATTTCTTTAATAATGTTTAGAAAAAAATACACTTGGTGGTGAGAAGGTCCTTTTGTGCTGGATGAATTCTAGCTGGACTAAAAGCAGTGACAAACCAAATTTACACATGTAATTGGCATGTCAGTAGAGATAAAACAAAATAAATTTCAACAAGGTAATATTTTCATGTATATTTATATCTACATTAACTGATTAACCAAGGAGAGAAAACACCATTGGATGTATGCAAACCTGTCTGAAAGTGAGGAAGATATTAAAATTAAGCAATTAGGAATTGTTTATATGTGTGGGTGATACATGCCTATGTATGTGTAAACATGCAGTCACTCAGGGTAAAGATATTCCCATACCCAAGAACAAGTCCCGTACTGGTGTTATTTCTACCAGATGTCAGAGAGAACGAAGATGGAAATTTTCATTTTATAACTGTTTAACAGTGCCACCTTAAGGTGCCTTGGTGAATCTGGCAAAGCCATGTGGGGGTAACGCACATGACCCATCCAGATAAGGAGAAATTTATTATTTGCCAATATGTCCATAATTTTCAAGTTTGTTCTGTTCTTCGTAGGTTGAAAAGGAAGATTTGAATGGTGTAGTTGAAATGGGAGCAATTAGCATGACGACTAAAATATACTTGAGTGAAGCTTATGAAGGTTACTTAAGATAGTGCGGAACATTCTGACCATGAGACCTGGGTTCAAATCTCACCATAGTTGATTTGTCAGGAGCATGACAGGTGTACTCAGATACAAGCGGCCAACCATTGCATACATATAGTGTCTATTTTAAAGCAATTACTGGATTTCTTTTAGTCAGGCATCATTTATTATTCCTATAAACTAGGTATTGCCAAAGAAAGTTTGATATGTTTTTTAAAAATATTACTTAAACATTTAAAAAGTGAGTTCTTAAAATGTTTCTAAATTTCATGTCAACCATAGTAATGGATAGTGGCTTGGATTGGGGAATTGGAGAGCCAAGTTTAAATTCGACTCACATCCATTACATTCACATATGTGCTAATACCCTTCGAAAAGATATGAATCCTCTTCTTCTCTCTCCAGCTATGGGTAAATAGCAGGACAGACCAGGATCTCTAGCCTTGGATGACAAGTGGTCTATTGCAGAAAAAGAAATGGCAACCTACGCCGGGAAAAATTTACCTCATCAGTCACGTATTGAAAGATACATGATCACCTAAGCATGTATCATGCATGGGACATAACCTACAAACTAGATATTGGCAAAAAAAAAAAAATTATATCTTTTTGAAAAATACTAATTAAACATTTAAAAAATGAGATCTTGGAATTTTCTTAGATCTTAGAATTTTCCTTACTTTCATGAGAACTATAACAACCAAAATTTACATCTTGCAAAGAAATAAAAAGACATTTAATTAGTAAGTAGAACGGTGTCAGCATTCACGTTTTTAAAAGAATTGTTTTACTTTGTTATTCATATAAAAAGTTTAAATTATTTTTTATACGGAAGGTCTTTATTAAATGTCTTCTTATTTGTAGCACTTCAGTTCCATACATTTTAAAATCAGAATTCTTTAAAAAAAAAAAATTCATGACATCAAGCAGCTTAAGAAAATAAAAGAAATTAATTAAAAATGTAATTTAACTAGTTTTTAATTAGTTTCCATTATATACTTTTAATGTTGTAAGTTTTGTCACAGCCCCTTGTAAGAAAATAAAGAAAGTGGCCAATCCAGTGTTTTCTTTAACAGCATTGCTGTAATGAATCCTCTGCTTAGTCAATAGTCGAGCCAATAACAGCCCTCTCATTTCCACCTTGGTAGACAATTTAGAAACTCTTCCTGTTTTTGCCGACGGATGCTCAGTGAGCAGTGAAAACATAGCAAATTGGCTTCTGACAAACTGCCACATGGAAATGTCAACACACATGCATGTAACATTTGAATGAATTCAGCCTTACTTATTCGATATATATTTTTAATATTTCATCTTATTTTAATTTTCTTCTACTTTTTGTTGTAGCCCATTACTAGAACTGAACCCACATTTTATGTCCTCAACACTTTCATAAAAGCCTGTCAAATAAGAAAAATTATATTCTTAAAGATTTGGTTATTGTGTCAAAGAAAATTTATTAATTTTTTTAGCAAAAGCGAAATGAATTCATAGATTGTATGTCTATATTTCTGAGATGAGGTATTATTTACATTATTTGGACTATTGTCCTCATCTTTGTCGCCCTTTTTATCACAACGTGTACGCTCTGGCCTTCTTCAGGTGGTTGGAATTTCGAACTGAACCCTTTATTTCGCTCACTGGGGTAGACTGTTCTAGTTCCACGGGCCATGTTTGATGGATGTCAGTTATCAGTTATCTCCTGCTAATTTCCCTCTGAAAGTTCTCCACTGCCTTAACCGGGTATTGAACTCACACTCTTTGGGTCCTGTCACTGGATCTAACCAACGCCTTTATCCACTGTACCATGTGTCCTGAAGAAGGCCGGAGCGTACAACGGCCGAAACGGTGTGATAAAAATGGCAACAAAGATGAGGACAATAGTCCAAATAATGTAAATAATGTTCATAGATTGTAGTCAATTTGATCCTTTGTATGCTTTACAATTTTACACATGCTTTGAGATAGCAATGAAAAAAAGATGTGCTATGGTTTGGTGTGACAGTAAAAGACTTGTCATTGACCTTGTGACCTCATTGCTTACCCTGTGTAAAATTGGTAAATATATGTTATTTTCATTATAGTTTTTTTTAAACAAGAATTAAACATTACATCCACCAAGTTCTGTTAATTCTTAAATTTACTAATATTCATTGAAAGTAATCTCTTGGGCAAATATTGGATTTTTAAGAGTTTTTTATTTTTTTTATTTTGTTGTTTTTACTTTTGTCAACAATACGTCTTATGAAAAATCAGAAGAAATAGATTGAGATTGCAGTATACTTAGGTTGTAATGTTTGTTGTGAAATAAACATATAGATAAATAGTTGCCTAAATTACACATAATTGAAAATAACACTGACATCTCATTTTAGCAGATATATTTACCAAAATTACACAAAATTATCTTTAAATAAAGAAAAATCACCATTGGCTTCAATCCCAGCCTCCAGACAACTTCAGTATCTCCTGCAACTCTTCTGGATGGTCTCCTTGTTTAAGCTGCTGTAATCCTTGTCTTCAGTTCCTCTTTGGTGTTACAAGGAGTTTTTTGGTCTCTTACTCAACTGTGCCCCACATATAATAATCATGGTGGTTGCAGTCTGGGGGTTAGGCAGACAGATCTAAAGGGTAATATGGTCACAGACAACCATGACGAGGTTCTCTTACTTGTGGGCATGGTGCAGAGTACTGTTGCCAACAGCCACCCTCTTGACTCAGGGCAGCACTACCTCTTCAGTGCACTTGATGTTGGCCTCTGTATTGCATCTGTGGCCTGGTGGGAAGACGAATGGAGACATAACATCACCATCACTAGTGATAACTCCAAATGCCTTCATAATCACCATTAGATTCCTTTAACTCTTTCCAAATTCTCTGCATTGTCCTCAGATTGACACCCAAACTTTCTGAAATGTTCGTACTGGAGATTCTGACAGAAATACCAAGCAGTACAGTGTGCTATTTCCAAATTTCTGGCAGAATTTATTGCATCATGGTGCTCTTTTTCTCAGTGCCATTCCTGACTGGCCTTACTATACTGTGTAGTTGACAAAATCATAAACAAAGCACATGCGTGAAATTCAAAATATAAAATTTCTGTTTGAAATACACCAGTGTTTTTTGCTTACTGGAAATAGTAAATTTTAATCTGATAGTTTTAAATTAAAGGTAAAATGAAAGCTTCAAGAAAGTTTTTTTCCATTTTTTTTTTAATTAATTTTTAAATCTTAGGTATCTCGATTTAGTGGAGGAACCTAAAATTTACTGAAAATCTGCTCTGAAATGTAAAATAAAAAAGGTCATAATACTAAGACATTATTTAATAAGAGGAAGCTTTCAATTCATTATTCATTGGAAAAAAAGGTTTTCCTTTAGACTGAAGATTTTAGTCAAACAGGAGCCTCAGTTACAGTTTCTAAATTGTAGAATAGAAAATGCAATAAATCTAAGATATTATTTAATTACAAAAGATTTTAATTGATTTTATGTATAAAATATATTATTATACTGTCTGCAGAAATGGTTATTTTCTATGACAAATCAATTTTTATAAGAATTGTTATATCTTAATTGTCATTCTATACTTTTAATGTTGTATAAAAATAAAATTAATTCTATGATTAATAAATGCTTATCAAAGAAAAAATATATACTCTTTAACTTTTGGTTACATCATGTCAAAAATAATTTATTATCACGCATAAACAAAAGCAATTTCTAGATTATAGCTCATTCGATCCTTCGTATTTTTTACAGTTTTATGCACAATTTGCAAGGACAATAAAAAAAAAACTAGGCATGCTAAGTAGGCAATGACAACCCTAGGATTGCTGGTACCTCAAGGAAGTTGAACTTTGACACTCTTTCATATATATTTTTTTAATATTTTCACAAGGGGAAAAACTGAAGATATAAAACAATGTGTTTATTATAACATGCAACTTAATACAGGAAACATTCATTATTCTATCTAAAAGATTTTTTTTAACCTAAATCTGCAAATCTATTCATGGCACTTTCTATACCTATCTTTTTTACAAGATCATTTTCTATTGGCAAAAGTGCCAAAGAATTTAATCTGTCTTGAGCCATAAATGCCCACAAGTATATTTTTATAAGCTTTAGTTTTGGATGATCCCAAACATATGACATAGCTGCATTACAGTGCCTTTCTCATTGAGGGCACCCCAGGCAACTATGCAAATTGCCAGCCCTGTAAGTGGCTTTCTTGAAGCTTTCATTTTAGCTTTAATTGAAAGCTAAAGGATTTAAAACTTACTATTTCCAGTAAGCAAAATACGAATTATATTGATTGGAATTGATTTTTGTTTTTGCTGAATTAGCTGATGATTGCCCCTTTTTAGTCATCTTTCCTCACAATGTAATTCCCGATACTTTTCTGAAACTTTATTTGAGGAATATTAGTTGATTTAAAGTATAATTAAACTGATAGAAAAATAATATTTACTTTAAGTTTAAAATAACAGAAAAATGCATGTTAAAACAAACAGTAGATATGCTTTTAACAGCAACCCTGTTTATGTGATTGACAAGCAATGACAAGTGGTGATAGGTTTATTGTTGTTCTATGGAGACTATATCTGTAACCCATAATTTAAGAAAATAATGGGTTAGTATCTTATTTTCATATATTTTTTATGTACTCAGTAATCTTAAAAATGTTGGAAGATATTCTCCATAAACCACTTTTTAGAATGTTGACTTTAAATTTTAGTCATCACTCTTATTTTCTGATAATGTTACTTCAAAATGGCCACATTTATACACATAAAAAAATTGAAAATTATTTTAAAATCTTGGGGCATGATGATTTGTATTGGGGTTTTCAATTTCTGTTTAGTAAATATAGTTTTCACTTAATAACAATATCAATTAACACAAAGGAATGGACAATTTTAAAAGATTTTTATATAAATTATTATAATAAATTATAATTAAAATGAAGAAAAATGAAAACAAATCTTGTAAAAATTCATTATTGATCAAAAAAAAATGTTTTCTTAAGACAATAGTTTTTTAATCTTATTTATAAAAGTAAGTAAAAGCTTTTCTAATTAAAAAATATTACATTATTTGGACTATTGTCCTCATCTTTGTTGCCATATTTATCATGTTTCAGCCATTGTATGCTCCAGCCTTCTTCAGGTTGTTGGAATGTCAAACTGAACCCTTTATTTCACTTGCTGGGGTAGACTGTTCTAGTCCCACGTGCCATGTCTAATGGATGTCAGTTATCAAGGACACATGGCACAGTGGATAAAGGCATTAGTTAGTTCCAGTGACAGAACCCAAAGAGTGTGAATTCAATACCTTGTTAAGGCGGTGGAGAACATGGAGAGGGGAATTAACAGGAGATAACTGATAACTGACATCCATTAGACATGGCACGTGAAACTAGAACAGTCTACCCCAGTGAGCGAAATAAAAGGTTCAGGTCGACATTCCAACCACCTGAAGAAGGCCGGAGTGTATAATGGCTGAAACGTTGTGATAAATATGGCAACAAAGATGAAGACAATAGTCCAAATAATGTAAATAGTGTACATAATACCTCATCTCAGAAATATAGACAGATATTAAAAAATATTGTTTTATAGCATTCTTTACTTGACAATTCAGAGCAGATTTTTGGGAAATGACTAGCAGTTTGAAAAAAATTGAGAATTATATTCTCAAATGTGTTCTGTTTTAACCGATAAAACAAATTTGGCAATTAAAATTTCTCAAAATTTCATGAAATTAAGTGGAGCAGAGATAACATGTAAAAAAAAAAATATTTTTACGAAAATTTACTCAAAAAGTTTCAAATAATTTTCTTCTTTTGTAGATAAGTCCTGAAAAGGTTCATTAAATTCTGACCATTATCTGATTTTTGCAAGAATTTCTAAATCACTGTGTTTTTACCAGAAAGAAAAGGCTCTAAAACACCGATAGCAAATATTAAGCCAACTGCTGATAAAAAAAAAGAACTTTAACCAAAATTTTGAACATGCTTGAAGGGATTAAAAACTTTATTAAGATAATAAAAATAATTTGGTCTTTCCTTTTAATAATAACATTCACATGTTGATGATAAAACATTGTTTTTATTAAGTCTGGGGCCTTTTTTTTCTAATGCTATGCTGTTATTTCAAGCTAATAAATTAAATTTAATATTTCCAATAAGCAAAATACTTGGCTGTACTTCAAAAACTATTTTAGAACTAATTTCAATTTACTGGAAGGAGCATTTGTTTTAAGTAAAAGCTGATTAATGAACTTTTATTAGTCACCTTTAATTGCAATGTAATTATCTTTATGATCCATCCTGGGTATGACGATAAACTACATCCAGTGGCAGGGCCTCTAATCGGGAGGTTTTCAAAAGCATGGAATCACCTCTTAATTGTTGGTGTTCCCAGGTCCAACCTGACATGGGTTAGTAGAACCTGTTGGGGTTTCAGCTGTGGGCAGGTGGTTAACACCCAAACTGGGGTCAGGACGCTATGAAGGTGTAAAAAGGGGTTTTGACACCAGCTTAAAATAAATTTCGGAAAAAAAATTATTACCAGCAATACACTTTTGAAGGAAAAATATTGCCAGCAATAGATTTTTTGGGGAAAAATATATATTAGCAGCAATACATTTTTTGAAAAACTTATTACCAGCAATAAAAATCCTGTCGGCATTAAATAACCCATTGAGGTTGATATGCCGTAAAACAAACCAAACCAATCTTCTTATGATAAAATCTTCCAAAACTAAAATATAAAGTTTCTCAAACTTTACTTGAAGAATATTATCTGATTTAATTTATAATTTATCTAGGTACATTAAAAATATTCACTGAAAAATGAGTAAAGCATAAAAAAATGTTGCAAACTTGATAAAAACAAACTTTTATCATCAAAATATTGGTTTTTTATTAAGAGGAAAGATCAAAGTATTTTTTTGAATATTACATTTTTTTAATGCTTTCTAGCATGATTTATTATTAAATGTAATTTCATCTCAGTTTGATTCTTGTACGAGTTGTCCATCAGTGAATGTTGTAAAACTCTAATCATAAGATTTGTGTTTAATCATATATGGATAAGGCTTCAGTTGATATGAATAAACAATGTGCAAATTTTCTAAGGGAATTTTATATTAAAAGTGTCTCTGGCTGAGGTTGATTGTATTGTCTGTCTTTGTTTTACTTACAGAAGCATTGGTGTATGGTGAAAGCATTTGAGCAAAATAGTCAATTACTGTGACTTCTTTAACAAGAACTTTCTTTCAGTTCATAACATTTGCTCAATTTTTAATTCAGTTCTGATATTCTCTTTTATGGTTTATGTTATAAAATAAAATAAGACATATCTCGGCTGATTTACAGGCAAATAAACTAACATACTCAAGAGCGAGAGCCGGATGTGAACGGGACAAAACCCCATCACAAAATGACCATTATCTTTGTTTACAAATGTTCCCGATGCACAAGTTCCGGTCGAAAAATAAAATAATATTTAAAGTGTTCTATTTTTTGTCCAATAAAAATGCTTCCCTCCTAATTATATTCGCTTCGTTTTTCGAGCCTGTTAAGCCATAAAAAAAAATGCCATAAAAGGGGTCACAGGGAAGTACAACAGGTGGCCAGGGAAGAGACCTGTCACGGTCAGGCTGAGTGGCCAGCAGGATGTGCGCTACCCAACCTGTGAGAACTACTATGAGAGATCAACCCAGATCTTCAGCCAGCCTATGAACTATACCACAAAGAAGCTGTCCCAAACCCACACGTTCCTGTTGAAATAAATCACGTAAATCTATTTCTGCTGTTGTCATATTTCTTTCTTGCAACCATATGCTTGTCTATAACATTTATCACAGGCCTTTTTGAAAAACTGAGGAAAATGAATTCAAATTAATTCCATTCAAATTTATGGGATAGACTGTTCATTTTCTATGTATAAGTTTTAAGTGATATTATCAGCTGAGCATGGAAAGTGAAATAAGAACAGTCTACATTACCAAGTACAACAGATCGATGGTGGATGGTACAATGGCCAAAACAGAGTATGGAAACCAAGCTGAACATCCTGGTTTGAATAGAGTGGTATACAATATAGAGATGACATAAAGATAAATTTACAACATTTTCAAGAAGGAAGCATGAGGAATATAAATTTTTTTTTTTGTTTTTTAATAAAACTTAAAATTTTCCTGGTGTAGAGACCAACATAACTTCTGTTCAAAAGACAATATATTTCCATAATAATGATTTCACTTGAGCAGATAGGCATAATGTTTACATTTTGATATCATAGTTGATATATTAAAAAGAATCATTTGACATTTTTTTTTCTAAATTCCTGTTACATTTTCAAAAAGATACTGGAGAAATTTTGAGTGATTTTTTTTTTTTTCCTTCTCCATTTCTCCATTTTTGTTCCCCTGCCTACCTTACTGGGTGGACATGTGAGATTATATCCTTTTCATCAGTACTCAATGGCTGTGATTAAACATAAATCAACCCCAGCACCTTGTTTCATTGGATGATCAATTGTGGAATTTGAGTGGAGCATGTATTTGGTATAAATAAATAAATACCATAATTGCTTTTGAATTGGAAGTTGCTCTTTTCCTTCATTAGAACTAAGGATGCTGATTGTGTTTTTCTGTTCCATTGCTCATTACAACATCCACATCAAAATGTCCACTTATACATGATTTAATAATAATCTGATGGCAAATCTGCTCTAGTTTTACTTGCCAGTAAGAATAAGATATGTCCAATTCATTTTACAATTAATATCAGTCAGAATGAACTGTATAATGTCTCAAGTTTAAATACTGATTTAGCAATGTTTCTGTCTTCGTTTCTTCATTTTAAAAGTTTAGTTGATCACAAACTCCTTTAAGTTAACCGTTACAACACTACAGGCGACAATAGTTGTCCTAGAATCCTTGCCCTTACTACTATTGGCGACTTCTATCGCCAGAGATGGTTGCTATAAATAAACACTTGTCAACTGTTATTTCTGGTATTTTAAGCTGGAAATCGCCTATTACTGCCTTGCAACAAGGCTAAACTTCTGTTTTCCAATGCCATTTTGAATTCTTCAAGGTATAACCTCAAGTAAACCAACGTTAATTTTTTCGTGATTTTTGTAAACAAAAATGCCACATCAATATCCAACAAAGCCTTTATTCAAGAGTTTTTCTTTGGTCAACACTCCAATGATGATTTTGAAGGCTTTACTTGACTGGATATTGATGGTGAAGTGGTTGGGGATGATAACCACATGGAGGAAAGCGACAATGACCACTAGCAGCTACCATCATCCATGCCTGAGTAATTTTATGGAAGTTACTGGTGACCATCAATATATCTGGTAACCTTTCAGAAGGTGAATTATTTTGTCTATTTATAAATGACGAAATAATAACTTTATTTTTCAATGCGACAAATATGTGTCAGGTGAAAGAAAGAGCAAAGAAATGCTAGTGTCTTCTTGTATGGAAACAACATCACTTTTTTGACAAAATGAAAGCCTTTTTTTTAGGGATTTTGCTTCTTATTGCACCCCCAGAACTCCACAAGGAGTAATAAAAGTTAAAGTACGTTGAATTATTTATGCATTTTTTATTGTATTGGTTTTTATTTCATGTTTCAAATTTTTTGTTTTCCATGTCAAAACATGCATGCAAAACATAATACATAATTCTTTACATCAAAATATTTACTCATTCATTCTTTTATTAGTGTACAAAAATTAAAATCTATACGCACAATACAAAGAAAGTTATAAGAATTTTAAAACAGTAGGTGTTCATGTTTTTGCACCCTCAAAAATTGTATTGGCAGGGGGTAACAGTTCTACAAAGAAATTAGTGTGGTAAAGGTTAATAAATAATATCTTTCTGTTTGATCAAAAATGGAGTATAATGGTACATTTTTTGGTGGGCAGCTTTAAGAAAATAATTGAAAAACTATTTTCTATAAACCTATTTCATGACCCTACATATCATGTTTACATACACCAGTGCTCATTTAATATATTTTTTCTTTTTCAGTTTGCATCTTTGAGAGCAACCTGAAACCATGATGAATATTCAAGAGCAAGAATACATTCTCATACTCTGAAATTCATGGATTAGTAATTAACCTTAGGACCACTCAGGAGAGACATAACAGAACAGCCATAGGGAATAACCAGTTTCCCATCAAAGCCGTGATGTTGTATTTTTCATGAATTCAAATATCAAAATGCACATGTCACGTGGCAAAGAGAAATGTTTCCAGTGTGAAATTTGTGGATACAATTTTTCTCAAAATGCAGATCTCAAACGACACCTGTTAAAACACACTGGAGAGAAACCTTTCCACTGTGAAATTTGTGAATATAAGTGTTCCCAAAAGGCAAATCTTAAGCAACATATGTTAACACATACTGGAGAGAAACCATTTCACTGTAAAATCTGTGGATATAATTGTTCCCAAAATTCAAATCTCAAACAACACATGTATACACACACTGGAGAGAAACGATTTCACTGTAAAATATGTGGATTTAAATTTTCCCATAATTCATCTCTCAAAAAACACATTTCAATACACACTGGAGAGAAACCATTCTCCTGTGAAATCTGTGGATATAAGTGTTCACAAAATTCATGTCTCAGAAAGCACATGTTGACACACACTGGTGAGAAACCATTCAACTGTGAAATCTGTGGATGTAAGTTTTCCCGAAACTCAAGTCTCAAAAAGCACCTTTTAACACACACAGGAGAGAAACCATTCCACTGTGACATATGTGGAATGAGTTTTTCCTTAAAATCATCACTTCAGAAACACGTGTTAATACACACTGGAGAAAAACCATTCCACTGTGAAGTTTGTGGATATAAGTGTTCACAAAATTCAAATCTCAAAGCACATATGTTGTCACACACTGGAGAGAAACCATTCCGCTGTGAAATTTGTGGATATAAGACTTCCAAAAATGCAAATCTCAAAATCCATATGTTAACACACACAGGAGAGAAACCATTCCACTGTGAAGTTTGTGGATATAAGTGTTCTCTAAATTCAAATCTCAAAAAGCATATGTTGTCACACACTGGAGAGAAACCATTCCACTGTGAAATCTGTGGATTTAAGTTTTCCCAAAATTCAAATCTCAAAAAGCATATGTTGTTACACACTGGGCAGTTTCTTGATAAGTAGATCTGAAGCACACACAGAAGAATAAAATTTGTAGATTTAAGTTTTGCTAAAATTCTCCTCACAACACATGTATACACTCATAGTTGAGAAACCATTCCACTGTGCAATGTGTGGAATTAAGTTTTCCCAAAATTAATATCTGAAACAACACACATGAGAGAAAAACATTTTGATTGAAATCTATGGTTTTAATTTTACCCAAAATTCAACTTTGAGAAGATTTGTTAACACACACTGGAGAGAAACCATTCTACTCTGGAGTAAATTTTTCATTTGAGTCCTCATTCGAAGGACACTTGCGAGTGGCTTGTCCCTTATAAAATTATAAGATTTATTTCTTTACTAAATTCTTATTTTAAATGAAACATTATATCACCAATTAGCGTTTAAAATGGTGCAACATCTACCAGAAGATAATTCCACAAGTTGAGAAAAATGTATGAATGTTTAAAAAATTATGTTGTTTCAAATTTGCACAATATGTCATGTCCCATGATAGATTTTGCTGTTCTGCAAAATATACACCCCCTACTTATGCTGAAATGATTGATGTGAGGCCATGGATGTTGAAATAAGCACAACAACATATGAATTAACTGAAAATCGGTGAGTGTTGACTTTTCAAAATAGTAATAAACAATAGACAGGTTTGTTGGCAAAGACTATTCACAAAAGCCTGGAACAGAATAAAATAAAACTTTAAAGCCCCACATATTTGTCTGTAAGGATTTTAAATCAATTAGCTTTTCAACACAGTTTATCTGTCCACCAAATAGATGTAAAAAGTGTATACTTGAATGCCCTGATTGACTGCAACATGCATCTTACTACCAGTAACAACAACGAAAAACTTGCATTGCAAGTAAAAATTTTATTATTTGAACTTAAAACAGGTACGATGGAATGTCATACGACACATATTTAACTTGCCAGGGTGTGCCTCTCTTCTTAGCAGACTCTTGTATTTACATGAAAATAATTTTAATAAAAGGCTTGTTATGGTTCTTTGTGTTGCTGATGTTCTCATTACTGTAAATCGTAATTCTATGTTAATGTAAAAAAACACGTTTAAATGATCAATTCAAAATGAGTCATTTTTCTTTATAAGTAAGTGTTGTAACCTAGGGAAGGTTACTGAATAGAATAATCAAACAAAGGTTGGTAATGAACAATAATACTTAAGACAAGAGCAACACATATAAGATTTGCCAGTGTCATATAGAAGTCAACTGCTTGAAGTGAGTGAAGTGGATACCACAACTGTAGACCAACATACAGTATTTACTACTGTATTTATGTGAATGGGGACATACCCATTATCGTCTGCCAGGGTGTGCCTCTCTTCTTAGCAGACTCCTGTATTTACATGAAAATATTTTTAATAAAAAGTTCATTATGGTTATTACTGTAAATTGTAATTCTACATTAATGTAAAAACATGTTTAAATGATCAATTCAATACGAGTCATTTTTCTTTCTTTATAAGAAAGCAATTCACATTTTTAAAAAAAAGTCAATGTAAAAGAGCCAATTCCAATATATAGAAAAGAATGTAAACAAATTTGTCATACAAGATTGTAAACCCTGATCAATTTTGGGATATCAGTATAGTAGATGAAAGCAATGCTGAACCAGCAGATGAAAAATATTACCGAGAAATAGTTATTTCCACTATTTACATCTGGTCTTCTTCAGGTAATATCTGTTGGAATTTCTGAACCAAACCCTTTATTTAGTCTACAGGAATAGATTGTTCTAATTCCACAATGTCTTTGGATATCTCAGTTATAGTTAATTCACTATATATAATAGGTTCTGGCTGTAGTAACTATCTTACAACTGGTAAAAACAATGAAAAACTTGTATTATAATTAAAGAAATTGGGTGAAATTAGAACATAGTACTCTATACATATTTATCTGGCCAGGGTGTTTCCCTCTTCTGAGCAGACTCCCCTATTTACATGAAAAAATATTTCCACTAAAAAGCTTGTTATGGTTGTTTTTGTTGCTGATATTCTCATTACTGTAAATTGTATTTCTACATTAATTTAAAAAACATGTTTAAATGATCAATTCAAAATGAATTATTTTTCTTTCTTTATAAGTAAGTGTTGTAACTTAGGGAAGGTTACTGAATAGAATAATCAAACAAAGGTTGGTAATACTTAGGACAAGAACAACACATATAAGATTCACCAGTGGCACGCAGAAGAAGTAGTCAACTGCTAGAAGTAAGTCAAGTGAATTCCACAACTGCAGACCAACATACAGGATTCACTGCTGTATTTATGTGAATGGGGACATACCGATTATCGTCTGTAGGTATGCTACAACAAGAAGCAAATCACATTTAAAAAAAAAAGAAAGTCAATGTAAACGAGCCAATTAAAATATATAAAAAAGAGTCTAAGCAAATTTGTAATACAATTGTTTAAACCCCGATCAATTTTGGGATATCAATATAGTAGATGAAAGCAATGCTGAACCAGCAGATGAAAAATATTACTGAGAAATAGTTATTTTCATTGTTCTCCTCATCTTTGTCATCATCATAAAGATGTCACATTTACAATGTTTTGGTCATTTTATGCTCTGGCCTTTTTCAGGTGATATTTGTTGGAATTTCCTTTATTTAGTCCACAGACTGTTCTAATTCCAGAGACGATGTCCTTGGATATCTCAGTTATAGTTAATTCCTCTTCTTGATATATCGCCAAGTTTTTTCTTTTAACCCAAATTCGCCATGGATTGAACTTGTGTTAGTATTGTTTTTCTTTAGCTCTCTGTATTACTGCTTCTCTTATTGTATTATCATGTTAAATCAATCTTGTAGATTTATTTATGTTGTTGAGGTTCAGTGTGTTCCTCCCACGTTTTGGTAAACACCGGTAATTACACCGCTCACTCTAGCGGTAAGTTCGAAGCTAGCGTCCAGCTTCCAGACAAAAATAAACAAGAGTCGATAACTTAATACGAAACTCTATAACAGTGCACGTCACCGCGGGTCCCAACTGCACTCACAGCCAAAAGGTCTCAGACCGGTTTTATTGACCAAAAATACGACCAACGCACCAATCATCGCCGTTGGCCTCGTTCTCAATCAGAGTCCCCAGCTCGACCAATCAGTATGCAGACCGCCACTCAACAAATCGTGCCAAGCAGCATAAAATAAACAAATGTCGGAGAATGTACTTTTCTTAGACCAGACTTGCAAGAGGAAAGGATGTAGGTGACGAAATGACGAACTGTCTGTTATAAAATAAAATAAGACATATCTCGGCTGATTTGCAGGCAAATAAACTAACATACTCAAGAGCAAGAGCCGGATGTGAACGGGCAAGACCCCGTACAAAATGACCCTTATCATCGTTTACGCATAGGCCCAACGCACGAGTTCCGGTCGAAAAATAAAATATTTTAAAGTGTTTCTATTTTTCGACCAATAAAAATGCTTCCCTCCTAATTATACTCGCATCGTTTTTCGAGCCTGTTAAGCCATAAAAAACGCCATAAAAAAGGTCACACGGGGAATTACAACAGCAGTCAACAGGTGGCCGGGGAAAAGACCTGTCACGGTCAGTCAGGAGCAGTCAGCAGGAGGAGCGCCACGCCAACCAGCGAGAACTACTATGAGAGATCAGCCCAGATCGGAAGCCGGCTTATGAACTATACCACAAAGTAGCTGTCCCAAACCCACATGTTCCAATTGAAATAAATCACGTAAATCTATTTCTGCTGTTTTTCTTTCTTGCAACCATACGCTTGTCTATAACATGTCTAGCTAGGTTTTATGCACATATCCATCATAAAACAGCAGCCCGACAAGCAAAACATCTTGGACGCTTCGAATCCGGTAAGTGCAAATATGCATCGTCACAATTTACTAGTCATTTTGGTGATATTTTATAATTTTTCTTTTCTTTTTTTTTTATAAAATTGAGTAATAAGAGTAAGAAATTCTCTGGGCAATACACACGTGTATATCTGTATGTGCCACATGGTCACATGGTTTTCGTTGCTACAGCATGTTGAGGGAAAAGAACACAAAGGCATGAAATGTTCCTTTTTTTTATATAGCAGCCCCCTTTAGGACTTTGTGGGAATAAACTACAAGTCCAACCGAATTGTAATTACTGTAGCTGACTGCCAGTCTCAATAAAATAAAGGTGCATGCCTCATACTGATATTACCCATTTACTACTAATTACTAGATAACAAACTACCGTAGCATTGTCAATATGCGGTGTGGAATATATGGCATTAGCAGTCACAATAAAAGAATCAAAATTGCTCATCTAATTATGAAATACCATGATTTATTCAAATAAAATTGAGCATGCCACTATCTAAAAACCCTGTCTAGCACCTCCATTCAATACATGTAGACATAAAGAGTGATGTGAAAACTGGTACAACAATGATGGATTATATTCCATCAGAAATTTGTTGTTTTCTAATGCCCCGCTTCATTTTTGTTTGGAAAAACCCATTTTTTTTTAATTTGCTGTTGATTTATTTTGACTGTACAAATGTAACAGATAGAGAAATGCACCATTTTCATCGCGGCTTGACAGCGCCCTTTAGGACTTTGTGGGAATTTGATTAGTGTAACTGACTGCTGGTCTTAAAGAAAAAAAAAGGTCCACACCTCATACTGATGTTACCCTTTTATTCAGGAAAAACACTGTGGAAGCCAGAAACAGCAAATATATCTCTCAAAGAGGGGAAATAAATTAACAAAACTTATTTCAAAGAAATGTGGGGTACAGCGTACCCGGATTAAAAGGAGAATTTAATACGGGATACCCTGCCCACAAAATACAACGCAAATTTCAAGAAAAGACAACACGATAAGGAACGTTTGTAGAAAATAGAACATTGTATATTTAATTTCATTCATGCAGAATAAATAAATTTTTATATCATGTGTATAGAATAAAAAAAGATTAATGCTTTAGTTCGTTTAAGCAAATATGATTTGAACAAAAATAATGTCTATGTGTTCGCTGTCTTTGAACAGAGTAGTAGAGTAATGTCTGTTTCTTTTCTTTTTGTGTATCCGCCGAGTAGGTGGAAAGGAAAAAGGGGCGATCAATTTAAGTTGAAAAAGAGAGTGTGAATGAGAAATAAAAGATAAGAGGAAAATGTACTTATCGGGTTGAATTGTTTTGGAGTCAGTTGTAAATTTGTTGTTGTTGTTGTTTTCCTTTCCTACCCCACTTTCTGCTCTTAGTGTCGGGTTGAGTCAGTGACGGACCTGACTGTCAGTCTTCTGTCCTCTATGATCTCTGCGTCCTTCTGACTGGTGATTGGATTGAGTCTCTCTATTTATAGCTGACTTTTTTTCACACTGGCTCGTTATCTTTTTTTTTAGTTTAGCAAATCGCCTCCTTTCATTGGTCAGAAAATTAATTTCACACCTTATTGCGAAATCTGTTTTTAGTCGTTTTGATCCGATTTTGCGGGTGTGCAAATCTACTTTGTGTTTTTTAGTCATTTGTTGGAATGATATAGAATTTGTATCCTATAGAAATAAACAAACCAATAAAAACACTTTTCTAACAGAAACAACAGCAATGTGAAAGAAACCGCACCTCAGAATCTCCTGATCAGAGGCCTTGCTGTTGGATGTAGTCTATGGTCTTACCCAGGATGCGAATGTAGTTTTTTAGCATCCCGCTACCACTTTTCTTTTTATCAATGTCGATATCTGTGCAAAAAGCGGATCAGAGAGCTTATCCAGCTTCATACATATTTTCAGAAAACCTCAATTTCTGATTGGTCACTTAATGTTTAAATCGTGTTCTCAACTACATCCGAATAACATCGACCTAGTTCTTGACCTGACCAAAAAAAATAATTTCACCCAAAATCTGTCAATGCCTTTCGGGTCTGTCACGTGATTAAGTTGATTATAAATACTAGACACAAGTTCCTTCTCTTCCTCTTCTTTGATTTCTCTCGCTACAAAAATGTAGTTGTAAAAAAAGAGATCGCGTCTCGACCCTTTGCGGGCGGACGCTATGAAAACATATTCAAAGACGCACAACACATATACGTACGTACGAAACATTTGAAAATCCATTACGAACATTACATTACGAATATTCAACTACAAGCAATGGAAACTTAATTACAAACATTACGGAACATTCACTCCTTCAACTATTCTGAAGCTAAAAGTTTACTCAACATATTCTCAGCTTTACAGAATTTTTTTCAACTCTCTCACAGTGAACATTTTGAGCGACAAGTTCATTCAACCTTTATGAGCTCAGATAAAAAAGTATTCCATTAGTACAAACTTTAATCCAGTCAAAGAGAAGTAAACCCTATGCATGTACTTCATTACGGACATAAAACATAAATCTTGTTGTCGTTACAAAACCGTTCTGTGTTTCATGCTGTTGTTTCTCTTGTTGCTTTTGCGTTTGCTTACACATTCGTAAAATAAAAAATGTACGGGTTGATTTAGGCCGTCAATACCGCAACAGTTTATCATCATACCCAGGACGGGGAATAAAACAAACTGCCTCTCAAGACCAACAAATACTGTGACATTCAACCTTTACAACTTACCAGCCCTCGTTGAGCAGCAAGAGTGTGACACAGATCTAGAGATCAATATAGACTAAAGTTCTACACTTTTGGTACCAAGACATTTGACATTTCCACACCATACCCAAGAGCATTTATTTAACACGCATCAGGCAAGGTGATCTTTGATACCTTGTATATGTTGCACCTGTTATAAAATAAAATAAGACATATCTCTGCTGATTTACAGGCAAATACTCAAGAGCGAGAACCGGATGTGAACGGGACAAAGCCCCGTCACAAAATGACCATTAACTTTCTTTACAAATGTTCCAGACACACGTGTTCCGGTCGAAAAATAAAGTAATATTTAAAGTGCTCTATTTTTCGTCCAATAAAATGCTTCCATCCTAATTATACTCGCTTCATTTCTCGAGTATTTTAAGCCATAAAAATCGCTATAAAAGGGGTCACAGGGAAGTTCAACAGGCAGTCCACAGGTGCCCAGGATAGAGACCTGTCACGTCCAGCTGCTAACAGCAGGGGAGCGTCAACCACCGTCAACATGTGTGAACTGCTATGAGAGGTTGTCCTAGATCAGAAACCGGCTTATGAACTTTACCACAAGGTAGCCGTCCCAAACCCATACGTTCCTGTTGAAATAAACCACGTAAATCTATTTCTACTGTTGTCGTATTTCTTTCTTGCAACCATACGCTTGTCTATAACACACCCAGGACCCACAGACACAGTAAACCTGATCAAATCCCACTACTTTTGAACTGACATGTGTAAGAAGAACATACATTCATAGACCAACGAGTTCCTTGGTTCTCAAAAAATCACTACACAAAGTAATAAAGGATATTCCTTTAAAATTTTACGCTTATTTTAGTAATTGTGCCTATTTTTAACGCCAAGAAGAAGAAAAGCATGAACTCTCCTTTCCCTTTCTACTAACCAGGCTTTGGTGTTTGGCACTAGATTTAGCAGGGAGTTAAATTTTGTCATAAATAATTTAAAGCAAAAACGTAAACAAACAAAAAAAAAAAACAATTTTTATTTGATCCTTTGTATTTTTTAACAATTTTACGCGTGGTTTGTGATGACAGTAAAAAACGGCTTACTTTGGGGGGGTGGTCAGTTCAACCATCTGAAGAAGGCCGGAGTGTACAAGGGCCGAAACGTTGTGATAAACATGGCGACAAAGATGAGGACAATAGTCCGAATAATTGTAAACAGTGTGTCATCTCAGATACTTTGGGGATGACAGTAAAAGACAATTTTTATTGACCTGTGGCCTTGAAGAAACCTCACCAGGTAACTTGCACAAATATACGTTATTTTCGCTCTACTGTAACAATCAAAGCACCAGTTACTAAGGAGAAGAGAGAAAAAAAACACTAGAACGATCAGAATAACATCTGAATACAAAATGGCCGCAAGAACCTGCCTCTAGAGTGCGTCCCTACGGGGAATAACTCACATCGGAATATACAAACAGCACATATCAAGGGAAGCAACTCTAGCCTAACTAGATACAGTACAACGTAACAATTATTTTTTTTTTGTCGGTGGTGTATTTAACATAGGAATGAGAAAAAAAAGGGTTAGAAGCTTGTAACATAGTCTTTTAGATAAGTTGGTTGTCTTTTAGTATGGTGATAGTGTCTCTGTGGATTTATTTTGGTCTTTCAAGCCGGGCTCCGATGTGTGTTGGGTAGATGATCAAGTGTGACCTCCTCTGTGTCATTAGGAGATTGGCTGATTGTCATGTTGTAGCGACTGCTACGCTGTCCACGCCTACAATTTACTCGCCTGTGATTGGTTAATAAATAGATACTGTTTTACCACAGGACAATTTAGTAATCGCAGTCACCACTTCGAATTTTTCTGTCGTGAATTTGCTCAAACATATGTTTGTTAGAAAATCAGTGATTGGTTGATTTTTATCCAATCATACATTTTTGTGTTAATTCAACTTTCCCGCGTTGTTGCCTGGAGCCTACCAGCAGTTAAACAGTAGTTGTTCCAAAAATTGACAGTAAAGTCCAACAAGTTGACTACGTGGACGAGTTGACTACGTGTACGTCTTCTGTGTCCGACTTCTGTCGAACTCTTTGCTTTGGCAGAAAGGAACCCGGACGAAGCTTTGCCGAAGGGCAAAGTTTCGTCCGGGAGGTAGACAGGCCCTGAACCCGTCTAGGTGGGTTCAAAGGGTATATTTTTGGCCGAGCCTACGGGCTCGGAGAAACCCACGTTAAACTCGGCCTTGTGCCACATACATTCCTCGTGGGGGGACTGTTAACTATCGTAGAGTCCAGCAACTTACACTTGTCTACACAGATCCACGATGCTACTCACAACACACACAGTAGAGTCCAGCAACTTACGTTTGTCTACAGAAATCCACGATTCTACTCACAACGCACACACAGACATTTGTATCACATTACACTATTCTTCTTCTGTGGCTAAGCCAAGTTTACAAACCAGCACTCTTGTCGGAGTTACCTCTTCCTTCAGTTCGTAACCCTTTCACCAGGGGTCTCTCTTTCCTGGCTATAAATAGCCAATGACCCTTCACCTCGATCTCTTTTTTTTTTTTCAGGCCTGTGCACTAACACCCCGAGGTAAATTTCTCTTCTTCCTAGAGGATCAAACTATCAACCTCGAAATGTAGACCTAACAAGAAATAGCGTGAAATCACGCTAAGCACAATACACACACGCTCATCATTTTACACACTGAATATTCACACACACTTCGTCCTTTTGTACTGTTTCCCTGTATTGTAACTTGTTATGAATATATATTTGTTGTGTATACATATATTATCGGTCTTGTTTTGTTTGCTTTCTTTTCCTTCTTCTTTGGACCTAATCAAAGTCCAACCTTTTTATGTAGTTGGGCCCGGCGGGCAGGAGTATCTGAACCTTACAGGCGTTTCGTCCACGTCTGACTTCTATCAACAACTTAACTACCATGGCCCACTACACTCTGTTATCTACACAAGCAACACATATCTAAATTGATTGTATTCCTTTCTTTATCAGACATTCTATTTTCAACATAGAATATTGAACATTCTTATCAAAGAAATATTCTTAATAACATTTTATTTTATCTTATTCAGGATACAGTTAAAGGGAAGCTATTTTTTCTTCCTTAATTTCCACACATCATTGCATAATTGTTTTGTACTTGTTGTTTTAATATATTTATTTTATTGTTGATGCAAGTCCAAAGAAGGCAAAGAAAAACAAACACAAGACCGATAAATATATGTAAACAAATATATGTATTAATAACAAGAAAGGTTACAAGTTACATGGACAGTTACATGGACAGAGTGCGTGTGGTAAATATTATGTGTGTGTGTGTGTTGTGTTGTGGTGAGTGTTCGTACGTACGTGTGTTGTTCTTAGCGTGTTCCCAGCATTTGGGAAACGAGCTTACATAGTAGTTCTCACTGGTTGGCGTGGCGCTCCTCCTGCTGGCTGCTGCGGACCGCTCAGCCTGACCGTGACAGGTCTCTTCCCGGGCCACCTGTTGACTACCTGTTGTACTTCCTGTGACCCTTTTTATGGCGTTTTTTTATGGCTTAACAGGCTCGAAAAACGAAGCGAGTATAATTAGGAGGGAAGCATTTTTATTGGACGAAAAATAGAACACTTTAAATATTATTTTATTTTTCGACCGGAACTCGTATTATTTTACATTTGTAAACGAAGATAATGGTCATTTTGTGACGGGGCTTTGTCCCATTCACATCCGGCTCTCGCTCTTGAGTATGTTAGTTTATTTGCCTGTAAATCAGCCGAGATATTTTATTTTATAACAGTGTGATTGATGTTTGGTGGGGTTCCCCAACTGAATGTGTAAAAAGCGAATGAATGGAGGAGTGCGTGTTGCGGGCTGATAATTGCATCTCGGTGAGGAAGGAGAGTATCATTCCGTCGAACAACCAAAAGGCCATCGTGTGCTATGGTGACGATCTGCAGGTATCTTTTGATATCTCCCATGTTTATGATACGTTTCGATGGGAGTGTACCTTGCGTGAAGTGTGCATGTGTCCTTCTGAGTTCGGGGCTTACATTCGGGCCTACTTGTCTTGACGCTCCCTTAACAACATTGCCGATTGACAGTGGCGTAGCTAAGGGGGTGCGGACCGCCCCGGGTGCCAGCACAGGAGGGGGTGACACAATGTCACCCCCAACAAAAATTTTCAACCAGGCTTAGGTGCCTAAAATAGTCTAAAAACAGTGGTGGAGACACAAGGTTTCACAGGCTGGCATATGACCCCCCAGAAATAATGTATGACCCCCAGTTTTGTCCCCCCGTCAGAAATTTTCTAATAAATTGTCGGGAAATTTGTGAGTAAGAAAAATAGCAATGTTTTCAGCTTTTGATTTGAACTGATTATTTTGTGGTATTGGATTTTGTCTTGGATCATACATGTAAACAGTAACGTACCGGTCATTAGAGTAAAAGTAGAGGTAGAGCATGTATGAAAATTTAGCTTTTAGCTAACCATTCAGCATAGGGTGAATCAGGGGTCATTGGGGTGACATTTGAGCAGACCGCCCCAAAACATTTACTCTAGCTACGCCACTGCCGAATGATATCTGGAAAACAATGCAATCTTCATCGTAACGTATAAACGTGCATATTTGACAATGCACACATCCAATGTTAGTAAATTTGAAAGAGAAAGTTAAAAAAAATAAATAAATAATTCACAATTTTATTGGGCCGCGTAGTTACAAGTTACATGGACAGATTATAATGAATTACAGTCATTTGCTTTGCTTTCTAGACAAAAGCAATTAGGAAATAACACTTACTGACCAAAGACAAAACAAGATTGACCCCAAAACAATTAATATTTAAAATAGACAAAAAAAAAAAAATGGCTTTTAAAGAAAAAAAATGAAATTAAAGTTTATTAATATTTTAAAGTACTGTAGAAGATTAATCCTGTAACGCATTTATTTGAAAGACAAAGTAACTCAGTTTAAAGCACTTTAAAGAAAAAATATTAATAAGTCTTTTTAAGTTGAAGATTTTGATGAAACACATTTGAAAGACAAAATAACCTTATTTTAAGAAAAACATATTTTTATTAATTAATATTATAAAGCAGAAAACATTTATTTGAAAAACAAATTAACTCTGCGTAAAAAGAAATTTAAAAAATAGTTCTTACTAATATTTTAATGTAGTAACTTCAAATAAAACACATAAAGTAACTAAAATTTAAAGAAAAAATTCAACAGAAGGATCTCAATGACCCAATGAGAATAAATGTATCTGACTGCAGTCATTTTTACCAGTTTGTTAAAATTAGGCGTCAAATTGCTTGTAATTATTTTGCTTTTGCTTTTAGTCGGCCATAGTTTGCCCAGCCCCGATCTAAGTCACAATTTGTAAATCCTCGGTATGCTTCGTTACGGCATTTTTTGGGGGTAACATTCTAGAAATTAGGCGAAGTTGTTGTCGAGGGCAAGACTAAGATCGTTTCTCCAAGACTCAAAAGAGGAGATGGCCTCGTTCTTTCCAAAGTGCCACTACGACGCCAGTTAAAGAACACAGAAGAATAAAGCTTGTAAAGGTAAATTAAATACCAGTTGTCCAAATATAGAATGAATTGATCCTGAGGGTTAGAATGTGGGTGATAAAAAAAATACCCCTGCCACCACGCCAGTTAATAAGGAGAAAAGAAAACACAACAGAACGGTAAGAATAAGAAACATTTAAATGAATCCAACGTGTAAGAACAACAGTATTTAGTCACCCCCTCCCTCCCTCCCACGAGGGCAACATGTGGCACAAGGCCGGTTGAACGTGGGATCTTCGAGCCCGTGGGCTCAGCCAAAAATATGCCCTTTGAACCCGTATAAACGGGTTCATGGTCGGTTTACCTTCCGGAAAGAGACTCCGCCCTTCGGCGTAGCCTCGTTCGGGTTCCTCCCCGCCCGAAGGGAGTGTGTTCAGCCGGTCGTCCGACTTCAGACTGAACTCAACGTGTAAGAACAACACGTATGAAGGGAGGCAACTCTAGCTTAACTAGATACGGTACAGTAATAATGGTGAAGAGTAAACATTACATTTTTTTTTACTAATTTCTGTTAATTAATTCATATATTTACTTATTTTCTTTGAAACAAATCTTTTGGCAGATACTGGATTTTTAAGAGGTTTTAATTTTGTTGTTTTTACTTTTCATCAAGAATAAAAATTTATAAAATCAGATTTAGTTTTGCGATACAATGTTCCGTCATAGTGTGTACACCCAAATTAATTTTGCAGAAGGAATACATTCTTATTTTACACCGGCCTGTGTAATTCCTTTTGTTATGATCGTTGTTTGTATTTTTAGACACTACATGCATTTTATTTTCAAATAATTCATCCTTTTTAATTCCAATTTTTTTTTTAAATAGGGCTTTTTATTGAATTTAAAATATTGTTGGTCTTGAGAAAGAAATATCCAGCAACTTAAACCTGTTTGTTTTTCTATGAAAAGTTTTGAATTTGCCCTGAAAAGGTAAGTGAGACGAACCGCCACGGACTTGCAAAATAATTTAAATTCTTTATTTGAACTTCTATTTCGCTTTTGTTTTTAAAGATAAATAATTTCCGTATGTAAATAACTTTTTTTAGGCATTTTTATAGGAATGTCCACTTTTTCGCTGAAAAAGTGGCATACCCTGATGAAAAAGGCCCTAAACTTAATAATAAAAACAATATTTTATCGCAAAAAAGTTTGTTATTAATAATAGGAAAGACCAAAGTATTTTTTAATTATTTAAATTTTTTTTTTTTCATTCCTTTTTAGTTCTTATCACGTTTGAAATTTTGGTTGAAAAATTTTTTTTTAGGTTACAGGTCGACGTATTTAGTTTTTTTTATCACCTTTTTCAGTTGAAAACACATTAATGTAGAAATTCTTTCAAAAATCAAATAATTGTCGGATTTTAATGAAACTTGCAGAACTTATTAAAAAATGAATGAATTTATTTGAGAAATGTTTGTTTTGTAGAAAGTCATGGTAAAACTATTTTACCCTCCGTTTACTTAATTTTATGAAAACTCAAAAGTAAAACTGAAGACCTTGAAGAATATATATAAATCATCGATTTTTTTTTTTTGTAAAAAATTATATGAAAATACCCAAACATTACCTCTGAATTATAAAATATAAAAGTAAAACTAAGAAATTATTTAATCAGAAAACCTTAATGGGTTTTAAAGACGTTTTTGTCTGAGGCCAAAATTTTTTTCGATGAAAAATGAATTTTTACAAGAATTGTTTTTTTTTTTTTTCAATTTTAAATGAAAAAAATGGACAAAACTTGATAAATGTTTTTAAGTATGAAACTGAATGACTATGAAAATGCTCTTATTAAAAAGGGCTATTTTTACACAATAAATTAGAAAGCTTACTACAATCTGTTACATAAATCTATTTTTAAAATAATTTTTTTTTTAATATGCGAAAAAAATGTATTAAAATCGTCTCTGGCAAAACTATGGAAGCACATCTATGAAAAAAATGTCACGTGCTAGAGTTATTTCCCCTGATTGCGAGGAATCATTTCTTGTTACTGGCATTACTTTTGTACTGTTAGCATATGTCAAATTCTCTGAGTGACCATTAATGTTGCATTTTCAAAATTTTTCTTAAAGAAATAAAATCTCTTTTCATGAATGAGTTACCTATTTCATGGTATTTTATTTAATTTTTATATTCTCTCTCTAAAACTTAATTAAAAAAATACCATAACATTTTATAATAGGTATATACGTAACAATTATGTTACTCTTTTTTTGTCTTTTATAAAATTTGAATTCTAAATGTATTTTTTCATAGTTTAAATGTTATTTTTATTCCAGAATTCTCCTGCAAACGCAAGATAAAAAAAATTTTTTTGAAAGTGAATTTTTTTTTATTAAACTCTACTAACCAGGTTCACTTAAAGTTAGCACAAATCTTGTCACTTCCGTCCTACCATCTGATAATTTCCTGATGTAAGTTGCTGATACATTTACTTACATCAGTTCACACCTCCCAAAATCACTCACCATGGTTGAACATGTCTCTCTTAAAAATTTTTTTGTTAAAAATGTAGGTAATGTTTCTTGCAAATTACATTGAGTACACATTAGATTTTCTAATTTTCCTAAAATAACTTTAGAAAAAGGTATAATTGATTTTTACAAGTTTTTTAAATTAATAATTTTGATTTTGTTTACAAAATCAGAAAAAATGGCAGATATGATTGATTTTATCATAAATTTCATTAACTCAAAAAATCAAGGTATTTAAATAAAATTTTTAACATCATAAGAAGATTAAAAAATCTGAAAAATATTTAGAAAATACTTTGGTTTTTCATCTTAATAGTAACATAAACATTTTGATGTTAAATAAATTGTTTTATCAAGTTTGAGGCCTTTTTCATCAGGGTATGCTACTTTTTATAAAAAGTGGACATACCTATTTGACACGTTATTTGAACAAAATTAGAAAATTTAAAGTTAAATTAATCTGATTTGAAATAAATATTACTTATAGCATTTCTTAATGATGGGTTCTGTTTTTCTTTGATCTTTATTGACATATTGATAAGTTCCAAGGTGATGACAGTATGGATGACCAGAATTGACATAAATTTACAAAATCTAAGTGAACACATTTTTATTTTGGTTTTAACTACCTAGTAATTTTTACAAATGAACATACTTTCAGCAATTATTTAATATTTTATTGACTTTCAGTTATATTTCAAGATGCATTATGAAATTTGGGTTTTGTCTCTAGGTTTTTAAGTTTAATAAATTAAACAAAAAAATTACTTAATTGAAGTATGACCCAAGCTAAAATAAATACATAGAATAAAAATATTTAGTGAAATAGTAATTAAAGAAGTAAAACTTAGTCTGAAATTTTGAAGGGATGATTTGCAAAGACGTTAATGATGAAACATTACTGAATAATGAAATTGAAAAAGTTGCAGAGTGCCAGATGATTCTTAAATCATGTGACCTTTTAAAGGATGAAATAATTTATGGCTTACCATAGTTAGAAATTGGGAATGTATGTAGACTAAAATATTTGGGTACAAACGACTTATGAGCTTTTCAGTTTTTGATTCATAAATCTACTTTTCACTTAACAATATCACCAAACCGCCACCTTGAAGAAATGCAGAATTTTAAACGATTTCTTAATATTATAAATTATTTCATTAAAATTTTTAAAAAATGAAAAACATTCTTGTAAAAATTAAACATTCATTGAAAAAACTTTTATTAAGATAATTGTGTCCTTAATAAATCTTATTTATCAAAGCAACTGAAATCTTTTCTAATTAAATAATGTCATACTTTCATTGCATTTTTTTATTTTACAATTCACAGCAGATTTTTGGTGAAAAAGGTAACTGTTTTAGAAAAAAAATTTATTTACTTTCTCCAAGAAATCCTTGCCCTAAAAATTGAATTTCTTGAAATTTCATGCAATTCATTGAGTGGTAATATATGGAAAAAGAAATATTTTTTACCAAGATTTTCTAAAAAAAAAAAAAAAAAATTTCAAAAATAATTTCATTCATTTCTGAATATGTCCTGAAAATTTCATTAAAATCCAACAATTTATTTTTGCAAGAATTTCCAGGTCAGTGCATTTTTCACCAGAAAAGCACCAAAAGACTAACCTTTATCTTTCGTCAGCTGATGACATAAAAAAAAACTAGATTTTTAACCAAAATTTTGAACATGTGAGAAAGAATTAACAATTTTAAAAAAATAATAGAAAAATACTTTGGTCTTTCTTCTTAATAATAACATTTTGATGCCAAAACTTTGTTTTTATTGGGTTTGGAGGCTTTTTTCATCATGCTATGGTGTTTCTTTTTTTTTCTGTGAAAAAGCTGGAAAGAAAACAGATTAAGAGAGATTAAAAAATGCCTAAAAAAATTACAGAAACTATATAGTTTTATTGCTGTGTCTCATGAAGAAGTACAAGTAAAAACTGTCAACTCAGGATGAAAGAAAAATATTTAAAATTATAAAATGGGACAATATAGAGTTTGAAGGCATTAAGGGATTTGTTACAACAGTCTATGATAGGAATTGGTGGTTACGATGTGTGCTTGAAAAATATCCTGATAATAAAGAGGTAAAATTGACATTTTTTTCAACCAAAGAGAATCTTCCCCATCTTTCTGCTATCCATTACGTACAAATATATTAATTTTAAATTATTCTGATATTCTTAGTTTAGTTCATCTAATAACTGACACTCTAAGCACTTATAAACATTCAAAATTGAGATGGAAAAAGCTTCAAATATTTTAGGAAAGAGAATTTCTTGAAATAACCTTAAATACAATCAAGGTTGGTCATCAGAAAATATTTGAGTGAAAAAATAAGTGGTTTGCATATCCAAATTTTTATTTTCTATTTAAACATGTATTCCAACAAAAAAAAAAGTTTGCTTGTTAATGTTTTTGTAAATGTTGAGAATCCTTTTTTAAATATTCATTTTAATGTTTCAAAGACAACAGGCTGCAGCCCTGGCTACACTGCCATAGACTTTTTAAAGCCATCTTGAAGACCCATCAGAAAGGTCACCATTTTCAAGTCTCCAATAATCTTCCAGTCATACTTTTCATATTTCAAAGCATCTAGCAAGATCTTGACACTGCTGTATTCATCTTTGAGCTGCACCAAGCTGAGCAGGGGAGGAAGTGGGAAGAGATGGATATGTGTTTCTGTTTTGAAGCAGCACAGGTTTTAGCCTCCCGAATGAGGTATCGATGAAGTGGTGGTACTTGCTGAGGTTACAGGCAAAACTCCGAAGCCCACCTTAATGGGTCAAAAAGCTTGAAAAACAATGTTTTCTCTGATCTGCAACTTACACACTTTCATCTAATAAATTCTACTGCTTGAGTCTTGACATCAAATGTCAGCACGGTTAGGGTAATTTTTAAGTGCAGTTGATGAAACAATACTTTCTGGGAGTTCAACAGTGACACCCTTTTAACATTGTTCCTCCTCACACTGAACTCTGTCTGCTGTGGCCAGTACTATCTGTGATAGTGTGCTACAGTGTCTCCGTTGTCCCAAAGGCAAAGATAACACAGAAATTTTGTAAAACCACCTTGGGGATCCATCAGAAAGGTCACCATTATGAAATTTCCGATAATCTCCGAACCATACTCTTCATATTTCATCTAACGTCTTGAAGCTGCTGTATTCCTCTTTGAGCTGCACTGAGTTAGCCAGAAGAATAGATGAATGCATGTTCCTGTTTTGAAGCAGTATAGCTTTGAGGTTTCTGAATGAGCTGTCAATGAAGAGGCACCATTCACTCGGGTTACAGGTGATTCCAGAGCCCATCTTGACAGGAGAAAATCTTGAATAACACTGTTAAGGTTTTCTCTGACCTGTGACTTGCACACTTTCATCTAAAACATCCCACTGCTTAAGTCTTGACGTCAAAAGTCCGGCATTGTATTTTGTTAGACCAAGATCTCTCATCAAGTCGTCAAAGTTTTTGTAGGTTGGGATAGTATGAGTTTCTTTCCTCATCTGTACCTCTGTAATCTGAATCAATGACTTCATTCTCTTCTGAATTGCTGTTCTCTTCTGAATATGGAGGCTCTCATTTTAGAGGAGTAGGTACAGGCAGTGTGATATTGAAGCAATGGGTGACAGATGGTGTGGGTACATGATAGCATGCGCATTCTTGCCAACTCAAGGTTTGGAAGGAACCAACAAGCCGAAGAAGCCTGAGTGGTCAGTTGGTTCCCTTCCGATAGGTGGGATTGCAAATTTCACGGCTCTATTTTCCCCTCTGCCCCGGTCGCAAAAGCAAAGTTTGAAAGGAATTATAGTCATTTGCTTTGCTTTCTAGACAAAAGCAATTAGGAAATAACACTTACTGACCAAAGACAAAACAAGATTGTAAAAGTGTTATGAATAAATTTAAAACTATCAGTAACCCTATTATTTTCTGATAAGGTCTTGTATGGACACCCCTATTAGAAAAGAACATTGTCAAATTTCTTTTTAAAATGCTGTGGACTGTTGAATTGTAATGAGCATTTCCATTTAAGATTAGTAAATAGTTTTAATTTAATAACCATCATAGGTTTGAGACTGTTGTAATACATCTTTTAAGCAATAGTTAAACAACTTAAGCCAAGCAACTGTCCAATGCTTCTCCTGTTTCAGGGCATTTAACAATGTTTAATTGCACCAGAAACTGACACATACCACCCTCCTCACTCTAGCACAGTGTGACAGTGTATTCTTCCACCACACAGTGTATTTTTCTGTCATGTCGAATCCTTGAGGCAGACTCCATAAGATTAATGGATATTGCACTGTAACCATGAATCATCACAGGTTGGGACTGTTGTAACCCAGGGACCTACTGTTTTTGTTATATATTTATCATAATAATTGGGTCTACGCATAACTAGGCATGATTATCAGTTACTCTGCACAGAGTCTTCATGTACAGTGTAACCTGGATATAAGAGAGTTGTCAGGACCGGAGAAGAAGTCTCTTATATCCGGGTTTGGTCTATTTGATATACATTAACGCAGGCTCTAATTTGGGACCAGAGAAAATCTCTCTTATATCCGGGTTTCTCTTATAGCCGGGTCTCTTATATTCGGGTTACACTGTATAATAAGTGGTCAGTTAATAATGGATGAGGGTTGCCAATTAAATGACACCCGACTTGAATCTTTGCTAATTTACATTTTATTCCTGCCAATATTTCATCCCATCATTTCTGTGACTGTTATTTGTATAATATCACTTGGCCTTGTAAATTAATGCAAAAATTTGAAGAGATTTTAAAGTTTACACATTATCATAATTTTTTTTAGAAAACAAAATTCTTGTAAACATTCATTATTCACCAAAGAGTGTATATGGGCAGTGTGATACTGAAGCAATGGGTGACAGAAGGTTTGGATATATGATAGCAGATGCATTCTTGCCAGCTCGAGGTTTGGAAGGGTCCAATATGCAGAAGAAGCTTTAGTGATCAGTTGCCTCCCTTTAAATTCATGGGATTGTGAATTTCATGTGACTACTATCTCCTCTGTCCAGGTCACAAAGCAAAGTTTGAAAGGAAAAATAGCCATTTCTTTTGCTTTCTAGACAGAAGCAATTAACAAATAACACTTACTGACCAAAGACAAAAAAATTTTGTAAAACAGTGCTATGAATAAATTTTAAATTATCCATACCTCTTTTATTTTCTGATAATGTCATGTATGGACATCCCTATTAGAAAAACATTGACATATTTACACAAAAACAAAAAATTCCAAAGTTTTGTAACACAGTGTTATAAATAAAGTTTTAATTATCCGTACCTCTGTTATTTTCTGATAATGTCATGTATGGACATCCCTATTAGAAAAACATTGACATGTTTACACAAAAAACAAAAAAATTCCAAATTCTTTTTTAAATGCTGTTGATGGTGAAGTTGTAATAAGCATTTCATTTTAAGATTAGTAAATACTTTTAATTTAATAATAATATCACTTGGGTTTGCAAATTAATACAGAATTTAAAGAGATTTTAAAGTTTACAAATTATAATTTTTTATATTATTTTTTTCTTGTAAGCATTCATTATTCATCGAGGAAATATTTTCCTTAAAACAATAGTGTCCATTATATATATATATATATATATATATATATATGTATGTATTTAAAAGTGTTTCTAATTAAAAAATGTCTTAGTTTTACTGCATTTTTTTGTATCATGATTCAAAGTAGATTTTCTGCAGTTGCAGCTTCCCTTTAACCAAAAATATGATGATTTAAATTTTAGATTAAGTATGTTTTGGTATCATTTTTTTTTAGTTGACTTTTTTTACTATAAATATAGTCATTAATTATTGAACATTTAATACTAATTTTCTTACATTTCCAAGCAATGCAAATTCTGTGTAGATTCTACAGTGACTTTAGCTCAGGGGAGAAAGTCTTCCAGCAATAATTGTTGTTAATATTGTTAATATATTTAACTTTAAACTATACAATGAAAATGTTATTGATCATGTTACAGAGACAAGAGACATAACTATAGAGAAATAACCATGAACTTGTAGCTGAAAAAGATGGTCAGATAGGCCTCCTAGAATGATCATTTGTCATTCTAATCTTAAAATAGAGAAGTGGGTTGGAATTTAGTGAAAGGAAAATGTCATGAGTGAAACAAACATTGATCTGTTATATATTTATCATAATAATCTGGTGTAAAGATGACTGACCATAATAACAGTTACACACTCTGCACATAGTCATCAGGCTTTTGGTACTGCTCTGTTTCAAGACATGAGCATTTATACTCGTTTGGCTAACCCAGTATGTTATAATGAGGGTAGCTGGTGAATAAGAAAATGTCAATATGGCTTTTAATTGAATATTGAAAAATTCACTGCTATTTGATGAAAAGAAACCCTAAAACACCAGAATATATTTACAATTGTGCCAGTAGAGTGCTCAGTGGCAGAGGGAAAATCCAAGTTGATGGGGTAGACAGTTCATATTGCATTTTCTATGTTAAGTGATATATCTGCTGAACATGGAGAGTGGAATAAGAAAATGCTGCATTATTTACATTATTCGGACTATTGTCCTCATCTTTGTCGCCATACTTATCACAACGTTTCGGCCTTCTTCAGGTGGTTGGAATGTCGAACTGAACCCTTTATTTCGCTCACTGGGGTAGACTGTTCTAGTTCCACGTGCCATGTTTGATGGATGTCAGTTATCAGTTATCTCCTGCTAATTTCCCTCTGAAAGTTCTCCACTGCCTTAACCGGGTATTGAACTATTTAACCAACGCCTTTATCCACTGTGTCCTTGAGGACATCTGGGTATGAATTTCTGGGTATTATAAACCTAATGTCTTCAGCAACCATTTTTACCAGTGCTCATATTGCAATTTTGCTGTTATCATTGCATGTTTTTACCAGAGCTCATATTGCAACTTTGTTGTTATCATTGCTTTTCTCTGGCACTACTTATTACTGGTTCCCATATTGTATTTATTTCTATGCTTGGTCGACTCAGGAGATTTTTGTGGCCTAGCATATGTGCTGATTCCTTAAGTTTACGAATTTTCCAATGGTGTTCCCTATCTATGATCTCAACATGATCCCACTGAGGGTGGTGATCTCCCTTCTCTCTCCATATGTGGTCAGCCACACCTGATTTTTCTACTTCCCCTTGAGTTACAGCCTTCTGGACACATGGCACAGTGGATAAAGGCGTTGGTTAGATCCAGTGACAAGACCCAAAGAGTGTGAGTTCAATACCCAGTTAAGGCAGTGGAGAACTTTCAGAGGGAAAATTAACAGGAGATAACTGATAGCTGACATCCATCAAACATGTCATGTGGAACTAGAACAGTCTACCCCAGTGAGCGAAATAAAGGGTTCAGTTTGACATTCCAACCACCTGAAGAAGGCTGGAGCATACAACGGCTGAAACGTTGTGATAAATATGGCGACAAAGGTGAGGACAATAGTCCGAATAATGTAAATAGTGTACATAATACCTCATCTCAGAAATATAGACAGACTCTGAAGAAAATGCTGGTTTGATTAGAGTGGTATACAATATAGATTATGCAATAAAAATGAATTTAAGACAAACAGACAAAAGTATGATGAACATAAAACTAGGTGCCTCCACTTTTTTGCCAAAAACAGCATAGCATAATGAAGAAGGCCACAAACTTAATAAAAATAAAGTTTTATCGTCAAAATGTTTATGTTATTATTAAGATGAAACACCAAAGTATTTTTTTAATTATTTTATGAAAGTTTTTAATTCTTTCTAACAATTAGATTTCTGACAATTATGTCAATTTGGGTCATCTATAGTAGCTGACATTGTTTCATCAATCAGCAGTCCATCAAACCTTGGATCAGATGAACAGGACCAATCATTAATAATTGGTTGCATATTACTTTTTTATGCTATAAGTAATATTTATTTCAAATCAGATTAATTTAACTTTAAATTTTCTAATTTTACTCAAATAATGTCAGAAATATATATATGCATTTTTTGAAAGAATTTTTAAATTTTTGGTTTACAAATTACTTAAAATTAAGAAAATGGCCACTTTTAAGAAAATTTTAAGAAATCAAAATTAAATTTGACATTCCAATCTACATAATTTCTATTTGAAATACACCAGAATATTTTACTTAATGGAAATAATAATTTTAATCATTAAGCTTTCAATTAAAGCTAAAATGAAATCTTCAAGAAAGCTTTTTCATTGTAAAATTTAATTTTAATCCTTAGGTATCGAAAATTTATGCCAAAAAAGCGGAGGTGCCTACATAAAACTTTATTTTTTCTAATAAAAGTTACAGTTTTTCTGATTTAAACAGCAACCTAACATCTGTAAGAAAAACTATACATTTCTACAATGAATCCATGATTTCACTTAAGCCGATAGTCTTAATGCTCAAACTTTGCTATTGTAACTAGAATGATTTGACTCATGTATTTTTAATCTTTACACTAATTTTTCAACATTTCTTATAAGTTTCTGTCTGATATGGAGCCCATGTTTTTGTCCAGCACTCCAAATCTAACATACTGATCTGACACTCTCTCTCATCCAAGTTGATGGTGTAGACTGTTCATGTTCCATTTTCTATGTTAAGTGATACAAGGTATCCTCTGAGCATGGAAAGTGGAATGAGAATAGTCTATGTTCCTAAATACAACAGATAATTGGAAAAGGGGTAGAGGGTATTAAAAAAGCACAATGGACATGCTGATTTGAATAGAGTGGTATACAATACAGATTATGTCATAAAATGCAATAAAGATGAATTTACAGCATTTTTCAAGAGGAACAGACAAAAGTGTGAGGAACATAGCACTTTTTTTCTAAGTTACAATTTTCCTTGTCTAAGAAAAAACTAAACATTTCCAGAATAAATTCATGATTACATTTGAATCAATAGTCTTATCACTCAGATTTTGTTATCATAATTCCATTACTTAACTACAATCATTTGACTTGTTTCCTTTAAATCTTCACACCAATATTTCATTATTTCCTCTAAGCCACTCTCTGGTATGGAGCCCTTGTTTTCATCCCACATTCCAAGTTTAACATACTGACCTGACATTCTTTCTCTGCATTATGTGGGAGACTGCCCAAATCATCTTTGATGCAGTTGCATCTCACCAATATTCTTGATCTCTTGTCTGCTATACTGGATGCTGGTGTGAGGTTATGTCCTTCTGCTCTGCACTCAGTGGCTGAATAACCTTAAATCAACCCCTGCTCAGTTGTGAAATTTGAGTTTAGCCTCTATCTGGCATAATACCATACATGGTTTTAAATTCAAGTTGTCCTTCATTCGAACTCAGCTTGCTGATTTTCTCATTTTACTTGCTGAGAATTTGCTTTGTACATTTCAGTCAAAATGAACTGCGAAATATGTCAAATTTTAAAACTTATTATTCATTCTTTCTAACTTCATTTCTTTGTGTTTAAAAGTCTAGTTGATCACAGATCTTTTTCAATTAACAAATTACATATTTTAGTTTGATCAGAATATAACACATGGTTCATTTCTCAAAATTTTGGAAGCAGTTTTGAGAAAATACTTAAAAATTAATTTTTTATAAACCTATTTTATAATCCTACATAATGTGTTTTCTTGCACAGTTAATTTTTTTTTTCAGTTTGCATCTTTGAGAGTATCTGAGACCATGATGAATACTGAAAAGAAAGATGGCATTCTTATGCAGTGGAATTCCTGGATTAGAAGTTATTTTTAAGTCTACAAAGGACAGACATAAGAGAACATTCATAGGGGAGGAACAATTTCCTATAAAATCTATGGTGTTACATTTTACTTGAATTCAAAACTCAAATATGAAAACTCATAATGACAAGAAAGATTTCCACTGTGAAATTTGTGGTTTGAAGTGTTCCCATGATTCACATCTCAACACACACATGTTAACACACACCGCTGAGAAAGGATTCCATTGTGATATTTGTGGATTAACGTGTTCAACCAATTCGAGTCTCAAAATGCACATGTTAACACACACTGGAGAGAAACCATTCTGCTGTGAAATCTGTGGAGTGAAATTTTCCCAGAATGGAAATCTCAAGCAACACATGTTAACACACACTGGAGAGAAACCATTCCATTGTGAAATCTGTGGATTTAAGTTTTCCCGAAATTCACATCTCAAACAACACATGTATACACACACTGGAGAGAAACCATTCCATTGTGATGTCTGTGGATTTAAGTCTTCTCAGAATGGATATCTCAAACAGCACATGTTAACCCACACTGCAGAGAAACCATTGCACTGTGAAATCTGTGGATTTAAGTGTTCCCAAAAATCCAATCTCAAATCACATATGTTGACACACACTGGAGAGAAACCATTTCACTGTGAAATGTGTGAATTTAAGTGCTCCCGTAATACAATTCTCAAACAACACATGTTAACACACATTGGAGAGAAAGGTTTCCCCTGTGAAATCTGTGGATGTAAGTTTTCGCAGAATGGAAATCTCAAACAACACATGTTTACACACACTGGGGAGAAACCCTTCCACTGTAAAATCTGTGGATTGAAATTTTCCCTAAATGGAAATCTCAAACAGCACATGCTTACACACACTGGAGAGAAACGTTTCCCCTGTGAAATCTGTGGATGTAAGTTTTCACAAAACTCATCACTCAAAAAACACATGTATACACACACTGGAGAGAAACCATTCCACTGTGAAATCTGTGGATTTAAGTTTTCCCTAAATGGTAACCTCAAACAACATATGTTAACACACACTGGAGAGAAACCATTCCACTGTGTAATCTGTGGATTTAAGTTTTCCCAAAAGTCAAATCTCAAAACACACATGGTAACACACACTGGTGATAAACCATTCCGCTGTGAAATCTGTGGATTGAAATATCCCCACAATTCAAGTCTCAAGACACACATGTTTACACACACTGGAGAGAAACGTTTACACTGTAAAATATGTGGAGGTAATTTTTGGCGAAATTCATCACTCAAAAAACACATGTTAACACACAGAGAAACCATATCACTGTGAAATTTGTAGGGTTTATTTTTCCTAAAATGCAAGTCATAAACAACACATGTTAACATACACTGGTAGTGAAACCATTCTCTTGTGAAATTTGTAGTTATACGTTTCTCCAAAATTCACATCTCAAAAAAAAAAAAAAAAAAAAAACATTGACTCGCATTGAAGAAAAACTTTTCCATTGTGAAATCTGTGGATTTAAGTTTTTGCAAAATAAAAATCTCAAAGCCATGTGAACACATAGTGGAGAGAAACCGTTCTACTATTAAATCTGTGGTGTAGGTTTTTCTCTTAAATTATCAGCAAAAACATGTTAACTTCTGCTCAAGAGAAAGTTTACCTCTGTGAAATTTGTCAACTAAATTTTTCTTTTAAATCATCACTCAAAGAACATGTTAACACACACTGAAGAGCAACTTTCCAATGTGAAATCTGCGGATTTAAATTTTCCAGAAATCTGCCTCTCAAACAACGCATGCTAATGCACACTAGAAAGAAAGCTTTCCACTGTGATATATGTGAAAATAAGTTTTCTCAAAATTCACATGTTAGCGCACACAGGAGAGAAAGCTTTGTTAGCTGTGAGGCAGAATATTAGGTAGCAGAATGAATATCATACAACTTATTGCATGACTTTATGGAAAGACATTTCTGCAGCAAAATCTGTGGAAATACATTTTCCCAGAATTTGTACCTGCTCACTCCAAAGACAATTGTTTAATTCCACAAATTTTTTAGCATGTAATTTTTGCTGTTACATTTGTTTGGAATTCTGCACAAAATATTCATACAAATCATAAATTTTTGCATGTTTTTTTTCTATTTTTTTTTTTTTTGTCAATAAATTTCTGTGCAGACAAATATTTTATTTCTTGTCACATACATATGTATTTCATACATATCCTAAGTATGTTATGTGTTAAGCTCTACTTTTAACTATTTCTCTATCCAAACGATGTGCTTGGACTATGGAGCTATCAAGGAATAACCTGATTGCAATGGAGCTATTAGCAATATCGTTCCTCCTTTGAGTTATCTACCAAATGCAGCCAACCTCAAGCAATGTGGGTTGATGTATATGCATTATGTCAAAGTGAGCGAGGCTATTTACATCACTTGCTCTCTGCATGCCCACTGTAACACTTCTTGCCGGTCAATTCTGGATCAGTTCTTATGCTGGTCAATACTGCCGCTGGCTGTTGTAGTTGGTTATTCTGATCTGCACCTACCTCTACCCAATGTTGCATTGTTTTACCACGGAGCTGGCAAAGGCCGAATTGTTGTCAGTAATTGCCACACTGGTTCAATCACAGCGAAGCTATGTGACACATGAAAAATTTAAAAAAAAAGACATTCTTGCATACAAAATAAAGGCAGGAATTTCTTCAGGGTCTATTTCTATGTGGTTTATATCATTCTTTGTGCGGAAATATTAACCCTTCCCACTTTGAATTCTATCATGACACTTTGCTCAATTTAGCAATGTCTGGAACAAAAACAACAGAGGCTCTTTCTGGCAACAAGTCATGTGGTTTTCGACAGAATAGTTGTCTCTAGTCTGCTCTCTGGAACTGGCACTGGTTTGGTCACTTCAGGGGTCTGCTTATATTGACTTTCACCCAAAACTGGCATGGGAGTCGATGTGGTTAGAGGACCTGTTGTTTCCCCTATCTTCCAACAAGAGCCCTTTGTCGTTTGGCTTTGGAAAATTAATTATATCTCCAAATTTGGGGAGATTTCTTTTCCTGTGGGCAATGGTCACAGGTATTGATCGGCCATTATAACTCCTTCCTTCTCTTCTTTGTGCCTTGTGCCAACACCTCCCAATGGATGTAGGCAACGCCTCTTTCCTTCTTGGTATTTCACCTATGCCTGTCACTTTGGTTGTTCTTTTGATAAATCTGGTTCTCAAACCACATGGTATGCCTTAGTTTCTGGCCATTAATTAGAATTATCATTTTAATTTCTCACCAGCAAATTTTTCCCAGCCTGGTTTTGTTTATACAATCAGAAATTTACCAGCTGTTTCCTCTCATCAGTTTATCTCCCTATCATGTTAAACTCATCACACTTTGAAAATCCTGGGTTTGTTTTTTTTACATGAAGAAATTCTATTTTCTCATCTTGTTTACAATTTCCACTTTTTTGATAGGCAAAATGAATAAGTTCTTTAAATCTACATGTCTTTAAAAATTACCAGATATGCTTATATTGACTTTAGATGAATCCTAAATTTTTCTTTTTTATTGTAAATAAATTTGTGCAGATAAATTCTCCTATTACATAATATATCCTAAGTATCTTGTTTGTTAAGCTTTAGTTTTATGCTCATGTCAATAATAGAAATTATTATTTACTTCAAATTTCCTACACGATGAATACATTTATGTATCAAATATATAAGGTGTTTGGTAAATAATGTTCTATTTTAGAATACACCTTTTTAATTTTATTATAATATTTGCACAAAAATATATTATTAACTTAATCATTAACATGACCTCTTTGTTAATTTTATATCACTCTCTTTCACAATTTAACTTAAAACATAATATATCCCTCATCTTGAACATGAAAAAAGAAAAGATGTGTTTATTTTTTTCATGAGTTCAAGTTTGGTCATAATTTTTCTCAAACTGTTGCCACCATTAACAAATATTGGGGGTGAAAGCTCTAATTGTCATTGGATTGTAGAGCTCTGGTTTTCTTGAAGTTCCACACTGAGGATATGAGTCTTGAAGAGGAAATTGATCTGCTTATGATAATCTGAAAATACTAGTCAAACAAAACTTGTCAAAGAAATATCTCCTGTAATGGTTATCAGCAATTCAACAATATCGGACCATCTCAAGAAAACTGGCAAGATGAAAAAAACTTGATAAGTGCGTATCACATAAACTAAGCGAAAGTCAAAGAGTTTTTGAAATGTGTTCGATGCTGCATTAAATCTCAAAACTCAACCTGTTTCTTGATTGAGTAATGATATGTGATGGAAAATGGATCTTTTATGACAATCATAAAAGTTTGGCTCAATGTCTTGATCAGGATGAAAGACTTAAACACTTTCAAAAACTAAAATTGCACCAGCAGAAAATGATTGTAATTGTCTGGTGGTCAACCACTGGTATTATGCTTTACAGTTTAACCAGAATATCATTCACTGATTAATCAACAAGATTCAGTTCTTGCCAGTAAACGCTCACCAACTTGGAATATGAGACTTTGCCACTTCCACAACATTCTTCTGATCTCTTGCTCACTAACACTTTTTCAAGCATTTCATACCTGCAAAAAATATATTTTTATATCTATTTTTTCATGAATTAATAAATGTTGAATATTACAGTGCATTAATTTTAAGTATGTTGTAAATATAAAATTATTCTTGTAAATAAACAATCTATTAGACTTTGATTTTTTTATGAATTCTCAAGAACAAAAATAAATATTAAATTTACTTTCATCTTATGTTTAGGTTTTATTACAATTCTAATCATCGCTTTTTAAAATAATAAACATTTTCGAGGAGTGGAGGTAGTTAAAATAATAACAATGTCAATAAAAATGTCCTTCATTTTCTTGTGGGCATGAAGATCCATGTTTGCCAAATTATTCTTGTAATTAAACTAGTTAATAAATAGTGTTTAATATTTTTATTGTAATTTCTCAGGGAAAAAGGAAAATGTATAAATTTACTTTACATGTTTGGATTTTATGAAAATTTTAATTATCATTTTTTTAAAACAATAAAGGGGAAAAAAATCATTCTTTTGACCGACCATTTCATTGCAGGCACAAAGGTTAAATTTTGCCAACTTTTCAATACATCGTCATATATATATATATATATATATATATATATAAAAAATATTAGTTTTAAGGTGTGCTATATTTATAGGATAAAGTGTTCAATATCAGAGATAGAACGTATGTAAAAAATCAAAATGAAAACAAGTAAATAAACAAGCCACTCTCACATAAATAACCGCCAGAATAGATTACCCACAATGCACCACTGACCTATATATATAAATAGTCTGAGTGTTGTTTTTGAATATCTTATTCTTCACCACCTTAACCAGGTATTGAATCACACACTTTGGGTCCTGTCACTTTCCAAACCATAATTTATTATACTGTGATAAATTACCCAAACAGTGTGAGTTCAATACCTGGTTAAGGCAATGGAGAACTTTTTTGAATCTTTAACAGGAGATAACTGACATCCATTAGACATGGCATGAAACTAGAACAGTCTACCCCAGTGAGTGAAATAAAATGGTTCAGTTCGACATTCCAACCACCTAAAGAAGGCTGGAGTATACAATGGCTGACATGTTGTGATAAACATGGCAACAAAGATGTGGACAATAGTTTGAATAATGTAAATAATGTGCAATTATGCCCACAACAAAATTTTAGTTCAATGTCACTTATAACAAAAACATCAAGTAAACATTCAACAGGACAAAATTATTGACCCTTTTGCCTCAATAATCAATTCTATAACTTTTATTCTTGGTTATTGCCATTAATCTATAGAATTTAAAAGGTTACATGTTGGTATGTATTTTATCTGTATGTTCATATGTAAATCATACTTATTATAAAACCCAGGTTGTGTGCGTGTGTGTGTGTGTATGTCTGTACGTTTATATATTGGATCGGATTTCCTACATTTTTCCACCGATTTCAACAAAACTTCACAGGACTACGTAAAATTACCTTGCGGTGGTTGTGACAGTGCCAAAAATTGGAAAAACACAATTGTTTTTTGCACGAAATTACACGATTAAGAAGCATCACTGTTGCCAGAATGAAAGGGGGATAACTCATATCGAGTTATACTTATTATAAAGCCCAGGTTGTTTGTGTGTGTGTTCGTTTATATATGGGATCGGATTTCCTACGTTTTCAATCGATTTCAACAAAACTACACTTTTTTTTTTGGCAGATAGTGTTTCTTATTGTCTTGCACACTTTTTTCTTTATTTTTACATTCAGAATGCTTTAAAAATTCCATTTACAAGACAATTGTTTATAATAAAATTCTATTCAATCGGTAGACTCATAACGATTGAAAACAATGATTTTGTTTGAGTTTGGGTTTGACCAATTCGTAAAAAAACCCCAAAAAACTAATTAAGACATGCGTGTCCATCAACCTTAAACAATAATCTTTGTCAATTTTATTTTTCAGTGTTTATGATGGTCGATACTTGATCTATCTCTTACTGTTACATCCCCGGGCAACGCCGGGCTGTACTGCTAGTTTTTAATAAGTGGTGTACAAAAACTTGGGTTTTTCCTATGGACTCTTTATCCTTTTTTTAACCTTGTAGTGTAAGAAAGTTCTCATTGTCTTTTGGGTATGTCTTCTTTTTTGTCCCAAGAGTTAGGGTAAGTATCAGCGTTATGTTGATGGTTGAGCTCAAGTCAACCTTGCTCAGAGGTGGAACAACCAAAGAAATGTTCGTACTTTTATCATTGGAAGGTCTAAGTATGGTTACAATGGTATGGCCATTTTTTTCTTGGTTTAGATGTTAGGGTAAATAAGTATAAGAATCATTATAATGATTAAACTCAAGTCAACATTTGTAGAATTGGAATGACCAAAGAAAGGTTATTCTTACTTTATTGTTGGTGGCTTTAAGTTTGGTTACAATGGTTAAGCTCAAGTCAACGATGCACTGAGTTGGAACAACCAAAGAAATGTTTGATTTAATTCATGGAGATTCTGCTGGTGACATGCAAACACTATGTGTGGGGAAAGTTAAAAGTTCAGTTATCGGTGGACTGAGAAATGAATGTGCCTCAGAAAGGCTATCCTTCTCACATGTGAGACTATATCTAGGGGCAGGGATGAGAATAAATGTGAGGAAGGAAATGTTTGCATTTTCATAGAACTTAAACAGCGGCCCCTAACGGCATTTGACAAAACCAAGTAATAATATTTCCAGTGGATTTATTACTAGCATCATGGGAAAATGTGTTTCTTTTTTTTTTCATTATTATTATTATTTTATTAATTTTTCCACAAATCATTTTTGATAATTATTAACAAGGTCCCAATACATTTTGACAGCTATTCTGCTCCATTCTTCCCTGGAATTGTCCCTTCAAATTTAAAGGATTTCTCTCTTCTACTTTTTTCTTCAAACAGTCCCCTAAATTTTCAATGGGGTTTAACTTTGTGTGGTAGACCACTATCTTAAATTTGCTGTCGTCTGAATTTCAGAGATGATGAGTTAACAATCAACCAATGTATTAAAGTTATTGAAGCCTATTACGAAAATGAACGTTCAAACAGAAATGTATTTTGTGCATGTTACGTGTTGATAATTGTAACAAAGGAAAAAAAACGATTTACCACAACACAGAGCTAAATCACAAACAAATATTTAATTTACTAAAACAGAACATAAAATATATACAGGATAAACAATTGTGGCCTACAAAACAGAAAACACATAGTTACTGGCGGAGTGTTACAAGGGAGAAGGAAAGTGAGTCAAATATCTTTATCACTTTTTAGGGCTAGTGAAGTAATCTAAGTGCTATATTTGGAAATCCACAAAGGTGTGTAAATAAATATTCATTTTTTAGTTTGGTCAATGAAAATTAGTCAAAATTCTATTTACCAAATTTGTTCCATGAAATTCTCATTTGGGTTTTTGCTGGTCGGCAACTTTTTGTAGAGATTCTTTCGGCTGGATATAATAATCCTCGAATGAAAAGCCGCAGTTGATAACAGCAGAAATTCTTTTCATCAACTGACAACCCTTTTCCAAAATCCCATTTTTATAGGGGCTAACATCTAATTTGCATATTTCTAGATATTTCTCGAATCATCTAGATTTTTCTCGAATATACTAGAATGATATAGAATCTTCCAAACATTCTATTTCTAATTTCTCTATTTTACAACTACTTCATGAATGAAAACTTTTTTGTAATAACAAGTAGAACTCAGTGGAATCCCTTCTTATAGAAATGCACCCTCGTAAAAGTGCACTTTACGATTTTTTTGGCCAACATAATCGACCAGCTGAGAGAGCAATTGGAGACAATGTAACATTGTTTTTTATTAGGTTCATTCAACAGTAACGATGAATAGAAATGTCTAAAATTTTAAGTCAAATTCTGAATAAAAATAGCAATTTTACAGCTTCGGCATAAATTTGATTGCAGATATGCATTCACATCTGTCAACCTGACCCAGTTTGTTTGAATTTAATAAACAAAATAAATTGCAATTGGTCATTTATGTTGACCAAAAATTTGAAAGTGTGCGGAATGCATTTATTTCTGATTGAACGTCCTTTTTCGTAATAGGCTTCAATAATTTTAACACGTCATTTGATTGTTAATCTTTCCATGGTTGAAATTGCCAAAGATTTAAGTTGTTAAATTTGAAAGAAAAAGAAAAAATCATTAGTCGCTTAAACATAATTCACATTTAAAATCAGTCCAAGTTATTGGAACACCATTTATATGTACACATATTCAAACTGCAATAAATAAAATTTAATTATAAACATAGCCTCCTATAATTAATACCCTTATACTTAAAATACAACCAAATCAAATAAGAAAACTGAAATAATGAGTAAATGAAGAGATATAAATATTTACCTTGCCATTTAAAGATTAATAAAAAAAGAAGATATTTAAGCACAAAAATTTTTACACCTTTTATTTTTTAAACTTAAGAAAACTTATTTTAAGTTCAAAAAATATTATTCAGTAAATACAGACTGTTTTTTTGTACATTTATCTTTGAAAAAAGAGCTAAAAAAACAAAATAAAAAGCAATAAGGATGGTGTATAAAGTGACAAAAAAGAATGATTAAAATGAGAAATTGAATCTGTATAATTTTCTTTTGTTTTGCTTTTTGATTATTAATTTACAGAGATTTTTTCATCACAAATGAAAAAGAAAAAAAATCAACACCATATAAAATATGAATAATATTTTTTGATATATTATAGAAATAGTGAAAAAAAAAAATACAAGGTCAACTGCTTCCATCTCCTGACGAGTTAACAAAAGATTACTAAAATGTTTGTCTATGGAACTTTAGAGTCCAAGGTGCTGATTATAACATCAATTTGAAACATGAATTTCTTAAAAGAATTAAATCATATTTTTAAATAAATATATATATATATATATTATATATAATGTATATAATCCATATATATATAAATGGAAACAACATAAATTTGTGTGTGTGTTGAAAATATATAGAAAATAGGAAGGAACTGGTTAGGTAAATAATCCAAAGTCCCTTAGTATTTTAGTTATTATTTTTTTAAAATAGTGCTCGATACAAAAGTAGAGCATAAATATAATTATTTATTTAAAAAATATGATTCCAAAATCGACATAAGAACTTTTATGTTTTAAAAAAAAAAAAGGAGAGAAAAAATTCAATATAATTATTTGAATTAAATTGAGTTAAAATAAGCTCTGTTCCATCTTCAATGAAAAATTTTTTTGAATAACTATATAGGAAATTTACGTGTTTTTGAAAATCAAAATTTCCATGGTAACAGATAGGGCGAATTGTTTAAATTAACGTAGGCCAGTGTTGGGTGTTAATAATAAGTATCAGTATAGATTACTTTCATAACTGTCAAGTCAAATGAAAGGTAGGGGGTGATAAATTTTAAACGGAAGATGTATTAAACCATCGTCTAGTTTTGCTCAAAGTCTATGGAAATTTTTTATTTTTTTTTTATAAAGGGATTTATATATATATATAAAAATATATCGTAACGTTTGTTTTTTACGACTTTTTAAGGGTTATTTTTCTGTAGGGTAACTAAACTATTTATTTGGGCTATGGATTTGAGATTCTACATTTTTAAAACACGTAAATTTCAGATATACACATTCACCAAAAATTTCGCTTGAAGAACTGGAATATAGATCACAATCTCCCTTTAACTCAATTTAATTTAAAATAATTATATTGAAAAAATTCAAAAATGGACCTTGTTTTTTGAACATGATGAATAAATAAGTGTCGCGTTTTTTTCATCTTATATATATATATATATATATATATATATATATATATATATATATATATATATATATTTATATATATATTATATTCATATATATATATTTAATATATAAAATATGGTTCATTATTCAGCAGCTTTCCCATTGTCTCGCTAGAACTGTTATAACTGCTAGTGAGTTAATCTTCATTCTACATGTCATGCTCAAAATCAGCCTTGTTGCCATCATCCAAGCTCTTCTTAGAAAATCATTTTGTGTGGGCACCTAAATTTTGCAATGGTGCTATATCTCCTAAACCAAGCTTGTTCGCTAAACAATTACGACTGGTTATGAGTTCGATCCTCACTGGGTCCCCATACTTTCGGCTTTGTGTCAAATCTGAACTACATGCCCTGAAAAATCACTATATATATTGAATCTTAATTTCTTGACGAATGGACAGAACAATTGCTTTCAGGTCCGTTCAATAAAAATTATTACTGATTTCTGTTCAAAATATTATTAGTCAGTATATTCAATAAATTTTGATTAATTCTATTAGTGTGCTATCTCTGATATCATGATTTATTGCAAAATCTATTGCCTTTTTGATCTTTGTTGTAAAACTGATTCAGAATATTAAAAAAAAAAAAGCTCAAAAAAAAAAAATTGATTGTCTTTGACTAGGAACAGAAATTGTAGTAATTGTTGCAGCACCTAAACAAAACCAAAAAATCAAAAATCATCATCATCATCTCAATATGCTCCACTTATTTAAATCGGCTACTGCTCCAGTCAGTCAGCAAAATTTCCTTGCAAGCAGCAGATTCTATAAAATTATTTTTTGTCAAATCTTTTCTCTAACAAAAATAAATTTGGCAATATATTTTTTTACTCAAGTATTCATTTTTGTTTTTTGTTGATTTCCATTGTTCCAATATCTGTCTGCAAACGAGGATATACCATCTGCAAAAAACACTTGACTTTTTGTTGTTTTTCTTTCACTCTCTTTTTCCTATATATATATATATATATATATATATATATATAATATTGGGCTTGGAGAAATGATTGAAAATGAATAAATGATTTTTTTCATGATATTTGTGTGTGAACTGATGAAACCTTAAATGATTACCATGCATCCAAACTTTTTTTTTAATGTCATGCCACTAATTTTACAAGCAAGGGCCTTTTGTGGAAATGCCGGTGGCTGCCACTAGAGGACCGCTGATAAGAACCAAAATTTAGGGGACAGAATTTTTTTTTTTTTTCAAGGGCTCGACAAGTAGCGAGTCTTAAACCCTGACTTCATGGCACCATGGTCGAGGCAAGGGTGGTCAAATTCCTGTTTATATTTTCCAGCTCTCTCATTTCTCAGAAAATATGTTCTTATCTCTGATAAGGATTTAAGACTTTTTAAGTATAAAAAGTTTGAAAGTAAAAATGAAAGTTGGAGCAATGATCAGAAAAGAAGCCAGAGTGTGAACTTGTTAAAACATTGTAGTAGTAGTTCTCAAAATTAAATTAATTGGTCTCTTTTATATATATATATATATTCTGCTGAGAGATTTAGACTATTCTTAATGATATTTATGTGGGAACTTGATGGAACCTTATGGGTTACTGTGTATAAATGTCATTTTCTCCATATTTTAATTTTTATGAAGTCAGAAAAATATAAATATTTTTTTTATCATGAATTATTTTAATTTTTAAAATTGCTTCCTTTCTTTGAAACAAATCACTTGAATAGATATTGGACTTTTAAGAGGTTTATAATTTTATAGTGTTCTGACATATTGTCTCTCCCCAAATGATTCTTGAGCAAGGAACAAATTCTTCTTTTACACCAGTTCTTTAGTTCTGTTCAGAAACTACATGCATTCTATTTTCAAATAATTAATCTTTTTTTAATTCAAATTTTAAAAAAATAGGAAGTCTTATTGATTACAAAATATTGTCAGGCCAGGGCTGTTTTAATAGCATCATGGGCCCCTGCGCAAACCAGTTTGACAGTGGTCCCTATGACAAAAACTCACAAGAATGAAAAGTAAATGATCAATAATATTAAACATATATTTTATTTGCATTTTATTGCTGCATACCTACGGATGATAGTGGGTATGTCTCCATTCACATAAATACAGTAGTAAATACTGTATGTTGGTCTGCAGTTGGAGCTTCGTCTCCAGCTATGCTGGTCAAACTCTCTGCTTCTACACAGAGAGGACCCCCAGACGAGCCTATGTCAAAGGGCAGAGTCTCATCTCAGTTACAGCTACCCGACCCTGTTTTATATGGGAATTTTTGGCCAAGCCTACGGGCTCGGATACACCACTAAATTAAATTCTGCCTTGTACCACATCTGACCACATGGGGTGGTTGGTAGATATCCTGCAGATTCATTGTGGAATCCACTTGACTCACTTCTAGCAGTTGACTACTTCTTCTACACGCAAATCTTATATGTGTTGTTCGTGTCCTAAGTATTATTGCTAATTACCAACCTTTATTTGATTATTCTATTCAGTAACCTTCGCTAGATTACAACACAATTCAACAAAATTAGTGTTAAAACATGCTGTACAGTAGCAACTAATCAGCATGATAAACATTTGAACAATTCACAGGGCTTGAAAAACACAATAATACTAAGTAAGCCACATAGATTAGGTGGCATGGTATGAAATTACTACAATCTTCTTATAACAAACATTTGCAGCATTTCTTTTCAGAGAATTGCTTTATTATTGGCTTGAAGTGATTGGTCTTCATCTATAGGATGACATTTCCCATGCACATGAGAGGAAGCCAGTTCAAACGATGCTGCTCCATCGTGCTATGAAGCAGATTTTTTTATAAGAACGTTCTCCTGTGCAGTTGGTCACCATCATGCACATGAACACTGGGTGCAATTTCAACATTCGGGTATACAGATTTCAAATTGAATGAAATTGTTTTTCTGTACAGTGCAGGAAGAGTCCCATAATTTTTATCAAGAAGTAGTGCTTGAAATGCTCACATACATTTAAAAAGTCATCAGAATTCAGATCTTTGCATTATATATTAGCCAGTTGTTCATACTTTTTCTTTAGTGCACCGAAAACAATGGTTTTCAATTCATAGAAGAAAGAAAACCGATCTTCAATCTGACGACATTTTGTGAGAATGTTTTAACCAACCTCAAGTTTTATAAGCAAGAGATACTGAGTCACGAAAGAGAGTTTAACAAAAAGGGTTAATTTTATTGTATCAACGATTATATAAACCAACTGAAAATTAACCCAGCAGTCTTCTTTGTTATTTTCACCAATGGAAGCATTCTTTGTCCTTTTTCATAGCATGGTTCTGCCAACTCGATTCAGTGCTTAAGTATGGATGAAATTTCGATCTTCACTGTTCTGTGGTCAAATAACATGAATTGGGCCAGGCAGATGAAATGGTCAGCAGATAACCATCAGTTGACCAGCCGCGGTGATGACCAGTGTAAGAACAACCCAGGATTGAGCTGGGCCAGCCGTGTTATACATATATCCACAATCTATCAATACCTACTAATTAGTACTGCGTCAAAAGTTCATAATCTTAAATAACCACTACATAGTTACTGTAAAAATGTTCAATGTTGTGTTTGAATCTCAGGTTCAATCACTATTAATCTATGCATAGCCCTATATCTGGGTTCATATGTAATATATAAATATTAGTGATGGACGATACCAATATTTTTACTGATTCTGATACAATTCCTGATACTGCATTAAATTTCCAATTCCGATACCTATAATGATTAAAATTCAGTCCTACAGTTGGTTTGGGAAACATAATGAACAAAGTACATTTATTAATAAAATATTTATTAGAAAAATGAATACAAAAGCTTATGAAATAAAGTTAGATATCCTTTTTATTTAAAAAAACTGGGTAAGAGTTTAAACAATAAAGAGAATTCTTAATGTAAAGCACTTCAGTAAGTACCTAGCTACGGTTGACATATGGCTTTACTTTGAAGTTTTTAAAGATTTCTGATAATAACCAAACTACACTTTTCTGTTTGGCATTGGATAACTTGCCATAATTTGGGTCTGAAAATAATAAACATCAGTTAAAATTTAAATTCTTCACTGTTAGATAAAAAAATTTTTTTCTAGTTTTCTAATGTGTATGATTTTGTAAAGATTCAACTAATAATGATTGTAAAATAAAAAAAAAAGTTCTATTTTTTTATCCACTGTTTAAGTTTTAACTAAATATTATGCAATCTTCTTAAAATTTTATATGTGGCATTTTTTTAATGAATGGAACAAATTGAGGGGTGACAATTCAATTGCAGCATGCATCTAAAAAATAAGAGATGTTATAAAATAAAATAAGACATATCTCGGCTGATTTTCAGGCAAATAAATTAACATACTCAAGAGCGAGAGCCGGATGTGAACGGGACAAGGCCCCGTCACAAAATGACCATATTTACGCGTTTACGCATATTCCCGACGCAATAGTTCCGGTCGAAAAATAAAATAATATTTTAAAGTGTTTCTATTTTTCGACTAATAAAAATGCTTCCCTCCTAATTATACTCGTGTTGATTTACGAGCCTGTCAAGCCATAAAAAACGTCATAAAAGGGGTCACACGGAAGTACAACGTGGGGGAGGGTGACTGAATATCGTCAACAGGAGGCCAGGGAAGAGATGTCACGGTCAGGCTGAGCGGTCAGCAGCAACCAGCAGCAGTAGCGCCACGCCAACCAGCGAGAACTACTATGAGAGATCAACCCATATCTTCGACCGGCCTATGAACTATACCACAAACCCACACGTTCCTATTGAAATAAATCACGTAAATCTATTTCTACTGTTCACATACTTCTATTGTCGTAAATCTATTTCTACTGTTGTCGTATTTCTTTCTTGCAACCATACGCTTGTCTATAACAGAGACATCCTAATATAGATATATATCTAGGCAGCAATCCTCCATTTAAAACATATTGAAAAAAAGAAAATCATCCTTGATAATAGCTAAAAGTATAGTTGAAAGCGCATGGAATTTGCTGGTTCCCAAACTGCATGAATTTAAGCGTACTACTGGGTTGGCATCTCGGTCCCACCCTTTCACTGTAGAAATGGTTTCCTCTGTTCCAACAGCTTATCTTGCACTTCCTGTCTGTGGAACTCCCTTCTCCTTACTTGTTTCCTGATAGCTATAATCTTCAAATATTCAAATGTTAATCGGCATCTTCTGATGTCTTGATCTAGTTCCCCATCCTTTTCATTATCCTTGCCTCAAACACACCTCTTTATTCTTGCTCTCACTCTCTATAACCCCTTGTGTGCTAGTGGCACTTCCGCCTTGCTTGGGGTGAAATGCTTTAAAAAAAAAATACTTTAAATCAACTAATATTCCTCAAAAAAAGCTTCAGGAAAGTACATTTTATTTTTTGAAAAATTTTTAATACAGATAATTACATTGCGATAAAAGATGACTAAAAAAATGGCACTAGTCAGCTATTTTTGAAAAAATAAATTTCAGTGACTATAATTTCTCTGCTTTATACACCAAAGGCAAAGTATTTACCTTACTGGAAATAATAAATTTAATCCTTTTGCTTTTAATTAAAGCTAATGGAAAATCTTTTTTTTTATTTATAAAAATTTATTTTAAACAAAGGTATCGAAAATTAGCGGAGGTTGTTATTCTTAGGTTTGCCTGGAATTAAGCATGCATTGTCACCATTAATTTAGGTAACCTTCCCCCCACACATGGACTTTCTAAAAAATAAAATAACACATTGGAAAAACACATTTTACATAATTAATGTGGAGTTATATTTTTGTTTTATTTGAAATATACAAAGCAGTTGTATAATTCAATATTTTCATTTCTTTTTATCAAGTTTTTTCATAAACTTTATATTTGCATTCAGTTTTCCGTTCGTTAATGCCATTCTTTTCCACTTTGTGGTGAATGAATAAAAAAAAACGAATTAATATCGGAATTTTTTCGATAAGGAATTATCTTTCAATACTCCATTATTCGAATCGACATGCTGCCATCTCGTTAGTTGTAAGAAACACATGAGTTAAATAAAATCTTGGTTCAAACTTCAATCCCTGGTGTCTGATAATATGGGAAAAATCACATAGGCATTCGCAAATTGGCGTAAAAATTTTATATATTTAATTTTTTTTTTTTAATTTTTCGTTGTTTGAAACCAATACAATACTATTTTATTATCAAACAATGATAACACAAATACTATTTTTAAAATAGTATTTGGGTTTTTATGCATTCTTTATAGTCAACATTTCATCTGATAGAATGTGTTCAGGAATTAAACATTTGAAAGTAATGTTTGTTCTATTTTAAAAAAAATTGATGATTAACAAAGAAAATATAAAACAGAGAATAAACATAAAAATAATTGTTTTAATAAATAATATATTGTTTTTTTATTATGGACTACCATACTTACAGATGGAAGCAATTCTGTAGAAATGTCAACATAAATTTGTGTTGCTGTTTGTCAGTCTGACGGATGCGAATAATCAATGTTTTAAAAAGCATTTTCCATATTATTTTTACTCAAATTTAGCAATTATTATGATAAAAAAGCACTTTCTATATTTTTTACTCAAATTTAGCAATTATATTTTGTGCCTTTTAAGTTGTAAGGATTTTTATGTAACAGCAATTTCTTTAAGAAAAACATTTTAAAATCTTTTTAAAATAATAATCTGTATGAATTAGCAAGGCTAAGTGATAATGTTAGTGTTATTAAATTAAAATTATTATTTACTCATCATAAATAGAAATGCTCACTACAATTCAACAGTCCACACTCAGAGGTATTTAGCTTTCTGCTACCACTTTTTCATCAATGTCGATTTTCGTACAAAAAATATCACAGAAAAATACATGTTTCTGAAAACTTGAACTTCTCATTGGACAATAAATATTAAAAATTATCTCGTATATCTTCACATTGTTGTTCTCAATAAGCAACACAAAACATATCAGGCTCCAGACTGAGTTTAAAGCGCTTTTTGAGTAGTTAACAAATATTAAATTAATATTAAAAAAACAATTACCTTACCTTCACCACTACGTCCGAATAACATCAACCTGAATTTTGAAAAAGGAAAAAAAAATGCTCTCAGGATCCTATCACGTTATTAAAAAACACATAAATTGAAGGTACGAGCGAACCCAGTTATTGAGAATTTACGATGACTAGCATTTGCTAAACGAGTTCACGACGCTTGTATCATTACTGCAAAGAAGTACAAAGTTAGAATCTCAAGTTCTTTAACACGAAATAACTTCATAGACTGTAATTCAAATAAAATATCAAAAACAACTCACTCACCAAAATTTTGCAACTTACTAAACTTATTAAATCACGTTATTGAATCTTACGAAACTTAAGTACGAACAATACATTCAACTACGAGCAACGAAAACAAACGGAACATTCAAAATTCCAACTTCTTTAAAGCTAAAAGTTTATCAACATATTTTCAGCTTTACAAGATTCTTTAAACTCTCTTTCAGTGAGCATGTTGAATGACAAGATAATTCAGCTTTTGTGAGCTAAGGTAAAAAAAATATTTTAATAGAAAAACTTCAGCCCAGTCAAAGGGAATTAACTCATAGTAATAGTTATTGTAATGTAAAACTGTTGTCATTTATAAATATAAATATTGTACCTGTTATTAAAAGTTATTTTCTTGTGTTCTTTCTCTTGTTTGCTTTTTTGTTTGCTTACACATTCGTAAAAGTAAAAAAATGTGTGGGTTGATTATTGCCGTCAATACCACTACAGGTACTGCCACTAAACCACTGTTATCATGATGAGAAATTACTTAAGAAAAACAATTTTTTATCATCAAAATGTTTATTAAGAGGAAAGACCAAAGTAGTTTTTTAATTATTTAAAAAATTTCTTTACTCCTTTCTAACACATTCGAAATTTGTGTTAAAAATCTTGTTTTTCTTTGTGTCGGTGATGTAACAGAGCTAGTAATGAATATTTTCATGTCACCATTTCCAATAAAATAACACACTTTTTATTCTTGCAAAAATCAAATAAATATCACATTTTAATAATGTAACTTTCAAGAGTCATACCCAAATGAATTTATTTTTGAAATTATTATTTTTAGAAAATCTTGGTAAAGGTACCTTCATGAGATTACTAAAAAGAAGAGCATGGTCTGATGAAAAAGACGCCAAACTTGACGAAAATAAAATTTTATCATCTAAATGTTTATGCTATTATTAAGAAGAAAGACCGAAGTATTTTTTATTATTTAAAAAAATTTTTCTCTCTTTTTAGAACATTCTAAATTTTGATTAAAAAATCCTTGTTTCTCTTTGTATTATCGGAACTAGTAAAATAACATACATTTTTAGCACTTTTTTTTTTGTGACAGACATTAATTTGGAAAATCTTGCAAAAATAAAAATAATTGTCGGATGCTAATGAAACTTTCAGAAACTATTCACGAATGAGGGAAATTATTAAATGTTTCTTTTTTAAAGTCATGGAAAAAAATTTTTTTTATATTTATTCCCCCCCCCCCCAAAAAAAAATAATTTTATGAAAACTCTAGAAATTCAATCGCATTCAAATTAGTGATTATTACTTAAAAGCACAAGGCTTTGAGGAAAGCAAATCATGTATTCTTTTTTTTTTTAATTGGAAAACCTGAAAATGAGCTCTGAATTGTAACATACAACATTCAATAAACAAAGATACTATTTAATTTCAAATGCTTTTATTTGCTTTTTTGTTGTTTTTATGAATATGGACAATATTTTCTGAAAGCAAAAAATTTTTCGATGACAAATGAATTTTTAATACAATTATTTGTTACTTTTTTTAATTATATTATATTATATTATGTTGCATTTAAGTTGTTAAAGTATTCTAAAATTATTTGAAAGCCGCATTTAGTTTCGTAAATGTCCTTATGGGATAGATCATTTTTAGCGCATTGTAAATTGTATAATTTTGACCAATCAGAAGAAAATTAAGAAATGTAATTTTGTAATAATCAGGCTGTAATTATAAAAACACGAAGACCAAAAGAAAACAATTAAGTTGCATTATTTGAGTTAAGCATTGTCCTCCGCTTTAAGGCCTTTTACTTTTATGAACAACATGTGGAGAAGTTAATTTGATTTTTTAATTTCAACTGAGAAGTGAGGCACAAATATTAGTATCATTTTATAAATTTATATGATCTTATTTTTTATATTAATCTCAGTTAAAACATTTTTCCATAAATGAAAATATCAAAATTAATAAAATGAATGGAAATACAAATAACACAGTAAAATGTAATAAATGTACATCAAATTATAGTATTTTATGTACACTTCTGATAAAATTTTCATAAGAAATTTACTTATAAATTAATTAGATACCTTTTCTTATTTGCTTTAATCTCTCTCTCTAAACAGTACAAATTAATCATGAATAAAATACCATAATATTTCATAGCTTTTGTCAATTGATTAATGATGCTTGTAAAAGTATGGGTTAAAGAAAACCCGAGAACAAGATATCATTTTAAGTGCCGGAAAAGGCAAAGCCATATGTTAATTATAAAAATTTTGGCATGAGAAAATATTCTGAAGTATTTGTCAATACAGGGTAGAGAAAATTACTCTTGTTTATTTTCCTGTCTTTGACAACAAAGAGGTTTCTTGTCAGAAATTGGGATTTACTGTCCCCAGGCTGCGTCTCCAATAAAATAATATTTGGTCGGTGTCCATATAAACAAATGCTCTTGGGCAGTCAGTCAGTAGTTGAGCAGCCAATTTTTAAGTTGCATTTCATGTAGCAAAACCAATTTATTTTTCGAAATTGATTGATTTTCTGACGAAATCTTTCGTCTATCCTACCAATAGCAAGTTATATTGACAAAAAGAAGAAGCATCACTTAAAAGATAAACCAAACTTAGACGCCAGAACTTGCCTACGAAAATAAAAAGTGTCACACTCCATAGAAAACAGGTTATGAAAACACACTCCTGAAAGGCGGATAAAATTTAATTTGTTATTTTAAAAAAATTGAACCTCTTGGATTTTATTTGCATCTTTTCTTTATTTTGAATAAATATCATCCATGTTTCGCTACGGTCCGATGTCTGATTGATATCATCTACCTAAGATCAAAATCAAACATGGGTAGGTTAGACTTTTTTTGAAGTATATACTTATAACCAGACATTGGAAGTGAGCTGGGAACAATAAAAAATAAACCGGTTGCAGCTGGTAATGGAGCCGTTAGCATCGACCAACCATCCCATTTAGTTCACCAAAAAGAATGAGCTGGGTATTACGACCACTGATCGACCGGGACACAGTCTGGTGGCAGTGACTAAGAGTCAACCTCAAGCGCCAGCAGGAGAGATATCACTGTTTCGGGCCGACAGCTCAGTGTCACATAATTCTTACTTCTTTTTTTTTAATTTAAAATATAGTGAAAAATATATTTTTTAATTAAATGCAGTAGACTTTAAAGAATATAAATCATTGATTTTTTTTTTTTTTTTAAATTGGAAAACTACTCAAAATTTAGTTCTGAATTGTAAAATACAAAAGCCAATAAAACTAAAGACATTATTTAATTAAAAAAGTCTTTAATGGCTTTTTTGTTGTTTTTATAATATGGACATTATTGTCCGAAATAAAAATTTTTTCCAATAAAAAATGAATTTTTACAAGAATTGTTTTTTTTTTTTTTTTGTAAATTATAACGTATAAAGTTGTAAATATTTTAAAATTAAATTTGAATAAAGTATCATCTCTGGGAATGTTTTATTAAAAATTTATTTTTACAGATCATAAATGTTTTTATTACAATCTGATAGATCATTTATACGCAATTTTTAATTGCCAAAAATGTTTGAAAAATTTCAGCCAATACTGCAGGCATTTTCAAATGTTCCATGTTTTAAAGAGTTGCTTCCCTGATAGCGCAGATCCAGTCTCATAAATTGCATTAAATTCATATCCAATTCTCTGATTGACACATTTTCAAAATTGTTTAATTTTTTTTTTTTACATATTTCACCAAATATTTTTTTTCGTTTTTTTAAATTATAATCAGTTTTTTAATTTTTCAGTAAGAACATACTGCAATTATTAATTTTCTTTTTAGGACCAATTTTAACTGGAAAAAGTGTGGGCTTTGGACATATCTTCATTAAGAATTTAAGAAAAGTTAATAAAATCTTAGACTTTTTAAAGTATTTAATTTTAAAATTACCTTATTTGGTTCACTTAAATTTATATAAATACTATCAAAATTAATAAAAATTGAAAACGTTAGTTGTTGTTTTCAATGACAATTGTCAATTCACACCTCCAAAATATAATGTAGTTAGAAATTTTCTATTATTTCTAACTAAATTTTTGTTCTGATAAAAAATTTCATAATGTTTGTTTTAAATTACATTAAGTATACTTTTTTAATTTTCTAATTTTGCTAAAATAACTTTTGAAAAAGTATAAATGAATATTTACAAGATTTTACAAATTAATACTGAATACAATTCATCATAATGTTCCATGTTTTTTTTCCTTGATTAAAACATCCATTCTCATAAATTGCATTAAATTCAGTATCAAATTCTCTGATTGAAGTTCTTAAATTTTTAAATATGAACCCATGAGGTTTCATCAAGATCACACATAATAGTATTAAAATTTGCATCTCTCTTGCTCAAATTTTATATATATATAAAATTTATATATATATAAAATATATATATATATATAGGATATTGTTTGTATGTATGTATTCCAGTTATATAAACAAATAAAGAGATTAAGAATCTACCATTTTAGTTGACTTTTTTTAAAGTGCTTTGAATACAACGTAAATTAAAAAATAATATTATTATAAAACAAAAAAATCTGTTTTGTAACTTGAAAATTGTTCCCCTCATCAGGTGATATTGGATAAAATATTTTGAAAATGATTTATTTGGCAAATGCAAATCGATTCAGTAGTTCATTTTCAGTAACGATTAAAAAAATTATTTAAAACAAAGATTTAAAAAATTCAAAAAAAAACTTTTGTGGGTATTTCTTGATTAACCAATCAAAAGACGGATCAAATAAAATAGAAAAAGGTTGAAGTGAACTAGTAATTTTATATATTCATATATCTAGATAAATTCATATATATATGACATTACGTCAGAACAGACGACATCCAGTTAAAATATAAATTTTAATACTTTGATGTAGACAGAGAACTATTTAACAAAAAAATTTAAGGAATTTCAAGATTTTAAAAAAATTACCTTCTGAACTTTCATTATTTTTTTAGGCCTTTAGTGTAAAATAAACATTTTTATATATTTTGGACCCAAAATATTGTACTTAATAAAATATAAATTTGTTAATTTTAAAGTTGAAAAATAAAAAAATTAAGTAAATATTTATGGACCATTATATATTAATAAAATAATGGATATGTAATGCGTAAATATTTTTACCAGAAAATTTATTAAAATATATTTTAAAGTAGACATTAAACAATACCTACAAATTACTGACTTTTTTATGGTTACCAATTAAGTAAAAAAAATGAAATTTGAAAATGGTAACTACTTTGTTTGTAAAGTTTTACAATACCTAAATAATTACAGTTGAGTAGTGTTTCAACAATGGAGGCTTACAGAGATACATTTTATAAGCCGATAATAAAAATACGCACATATATGAATATTTTTCTCAATTAAATCTTTTTGATTTTTTGTTCATGTTTATTTTGAAGGTCTTAAGAGGAATTTTTTTATTCTTTTGTTAAAAAAATTAACAATTCAATTATACACAAATTTACATTTATTAAAAGATATCAAAATATAAAAAAAGATGCATGCATTTACTAGGTAAAGATTATCAATGAAATTTTCAGGTTAAAATACTAATGATTATTATGATACGTTTGGAAAATTTCCAAAAATAGAAAATATTCATAAGTTTCTTTTTTTAAAAAAATTAAATTGAATTTTTTTTTGTTTCAGATTTTAATATTTATCTACCTGCCAGTACAAGAAGATGACAAAGAAGGAATTAAAAGGAATTTTTCAGGATCACTGAAGAATTTAAAAGAAAAATATTTAGAAACAGACCCTAATGAAGACAGAAGTCGAGAAATTTGCAGAAAAATTGAAATGGCAATTTCTTAGTACTGAAAAACAGAAGAATTATTATGCAGCAAAACCACACTAAATAAGTTTTTCATAAAAAATCAGATTAATAAGCATTGTAGCTATATTTTAATTAAACAATATGCAAATTAGAAATTGTGAATGAGATTAAAATTTGAGGTACAAATGACATCATTTCCTATAAGCTATTTATATCCGATTAGTGCGTTTTCGATTAGTACGTATCTTTTAATGTACACATTAGCCGCACTAATCGAGGGATCCCTGTATTTTCCAAAATATACTATCAGTGCTACTCTAGTTTGTTTTATTGTCGTGATATATATCAGGCTACCAACTATTTCTTAATAGTATTTGTTATCTTTTGGTTCGGCATGTTTTCATCCATTATATTGATATACATTTCACACCAAATCAGGCTCCAAACTAAATCGTACAACAACTATAAAATTTCATTTTTTAAAAAAGAACCTGATGTATATATATATATTTAAAAAATGAAATTGATTTTTTTTTTTCAGATTTTAATATTTACCTAGCCGTCAGCACAAGAAGATAACAATTACAGTGTAACCCGGATATAAGAGAGTTGTCGGGACCGGAGAAGAAGTCTCTTATATCCGGGTGTTGGTCTAATTTATATACATTAACACAGGCTCTAATTTGGGACCAGAGAAAATCTCTCTTATATCCGGGTTACACTGTAGAAGAATTTTTTTTTTGGTCATTGAAGAATTTTAAGGAAAATGTTTAGAAGCAGACTCTGAGGAACACAGAAGTATATAAATAGAAAAATTGAACTGGCAATTTCTCAGTATTGCTGTCGGAGTTAACTCCTCCTTTAGTTCGTTAACCCTTTTCACCAGGGGTCTCTCTTCCCTGGCTATAAAATATCCGCTTGACCCTTCGCCTCTTTCTCTTTTTTTTCCCTCAGGCCTTCGCAATCGACACCTGGAGGTAAATTTCTCTTTTTCCTCAGGCTTTCAGCTTATGACCTCAAAATGTAAACGCTAACAAGGGATAGCGTGGAAAGACGCAAACATAACACACACACACACACACATACAGAATATGCACACACACACTTTGTCCTTTGTAACTGTTTTCATGTAACTTGTTATTAATATATATTTGTATACATGTATTATCGGTCTTGTTTTTGTTTCTCTTTGCCTTCTTCTTTGGACTTAATCAAAGTCCAACCTTTTTATGTAGTTGGGCCCGGCGAGCAGGAAAAATCTTAACCTTACATGTGTTTCTTCTACGTCTGACTCCACAACATCACAGCCACGGCCCTCTACACTGCCATTTATATGAAGAACAGAAGAATATAATGTGGCAAATGCAAACCACTCTAAATAAGTTTTTCATTAAAAATCAGATTAATAAACATTAATTCATAGCATTGTTATTGTATCTTCTTATATATAGCTATATTTTAATTAAAAAGTAAGCAAATTAGAAATAAATTGTGATGGAGACTAAAATTTGAGGTACAAATGACATCATTTCCTATAAGCTAATTATATTCGATTAGCGCATTTTCGATTAGTGTGTATCTTTTAATGTACACATTAGCAGCACTAATCGAGGGATCCCTGTATTTTCCATCACATACTAACAATGCTACTCTAGTTTGTTTTATTGTCATCATATACAGGGTGTTTCAAAAAATTTGATATCCTTTGAGATGTAAATATCACAGAAAGTACATGATTAAGGCAAATGAAATTAAAAAGTATTAATGTTGAAGATCATAAGATTTATTCTTCCAAATCTGAATGAGAAATTGTTTGCATGTGGATTTTGTGAACACACAAAAACGCCTTTTCTCTTCTAGTAAATAGCATTTTATACCTGTAAAGAAAAAGATTAAAGAACATAAAAATACAAATAAGAAAAACACAAAAACATAAAGACATAAAAACATAAAACAAACATTAAACATAAAGATGATATTAAAATTTGAAGGAGATCTAACAAAGTTATTAGATTGCGAAATGATGTCAAATTTTTTGAAACACCCTGTATATCAGGCTACCAACTATTTCTCACTAATATTTGTCATCTTTTGGTTCAACATTGTTTTCATCCATTAATATCCATTTCACAAGGACTACATTGGTGTTTACAATCTTTTATACCAAATTTGATTAGAATCTTTTCTATGTCATGATAACCTTATTTTGATATAGTTTTTTTTTTTTATAAAATGTGAATTGCATACCAATAAAGAAAGAAATCAGTCTGAAATTATTCATTTTGACTCGTTCTTTTAAACAATTTTTTGCTTTAATGCAGAATTGCATTTTGAAGCAATGAGGATATCATGAACCCAAACAACCATAATGAGCATTTTTATTTGAAATAGTTTTTATATAAAAACTGGATTCTGGCAGAACAAAACCTGGTCAGTTAAATGTGTGTGTAGTACAATCACTCACTCACTTGCGGCCTCAGCCAAGATTGAACTCACCAATACGTTGATTGGTGTAGTTCATAATCTTGTCAAATAGCTGAATTCTTGATGCTTCGCTAGGGCTATCAAGGGTGTTTTTATCCTGACACCAACACTAAATGGATTGCCAACCAAGGCTCAGAGAGACTCCATTCACCCTTTTTGAATTCAGAGTTTTCCTTCTCCTAGACCAGTTGCCATCCAAGGCTATAGAACCCAGTCTGTCCTGCTATTTACCCATAGTTGGAGGGAGAAGAAAGAGGATTCACACCTTTCCCAAGGGTATTAGCACGTAAGTGAATGTAATGGATTCGACTGGAATTCGAACTCGAATCGGAGAGCCGAGCTCTCCGATTCCTCAATCCAAGCCGCTATCCATTACTCCACCGTGCCTCTATTCAATTAGTACAATATTCTAATTTCATATAATTTGTTTAAGTCCATATATTATGTGTATGCCTTGTATGGGCTTAGAAAATCAATATATTATGTATGTGATTTTTACATTCATTTGGTCAACAGATAAACTGTGTCGAGTAGCTAATTGCATTTAAGTTCTCACAGACAATAAACGTACTGACTGGGGCGGGTGAAGTCTCATAATAACCTATTCCGGGCTTTTGTCTGTAGTTTTTGCTAACAAACCGAAACATGTATGGCTTGTTGCCATTTTAATAGTGAACACCAACCGATTTCCAAGAAATGCATCATTTTCTAAGTGTTTATTTTATTTTCCATGGCTTCATGGTATCCTATAGAGTTATTTAAGTCACAGATTTGATATAAGTATTGGTTATATATTTGACAGAAGAGCAAAATCTATAGTGTGATTTAACATGTCCAAATTTGTAATAAAATAATCATTTAAGTATTCAGACACTTTTTTTTACAACTTTCTGGGGTATCTTCTGGTAGATGCAAGGTTCCCACAGATCTGTGTAAAAAAACTTCCAGGACTATGTTAAGAAGTTTCAAGAACTGAAACTGACATGCATATGTGCACACACACACAGACGCAAAGTGAATGGTCATCAATTTAAAAAACACAAACTTTGTGATTTATCTTTTAATAATTACACAGACGAGATGTTCAAAGAAGAAGCTACAGCTGATGCCAATAATTCATGTCACATGGATTGGTTGAAATCAGTGAAGAAATCAGTGTTGAAGGTTAAAACACAACTGAATGCAGACCTGATTATGTTATGCATTTTGTGCAGCATTTTACACTGGAGTTCTACTACACTTGAAAATTTTGAATTACAGTGTAACCCGGATATAAGAGAGTTGTCGGGACCGGAGAAGAAGTCTCTTATATCCGGGTTTCTCTTATATCCGGGTTTGGTCTATTTTATATACATTAACACAGGCTCTAATTTGGAACCAGAGAAAATCTCTCTTATATCTGGGTTACGCTGTACACACTTTAATTCTTACTGCTATACATTTCAGCTATCTAAGACTACTCATGGTTTGTGAATGTCACAAAAATTGTTGCGAGCTGCATATTTCCTGTGTTAAGTATAATGGTTTTAATGAAGAGAACAACAAATAGAAATGTTCACAAAAAGACTACACATTTTAGTTAACCCTACTATTCATGGCTTTCATTGCACAGAACACAATGATGTTCATATTTTTTCATCTGGTTTATAATTCAGCTCCTCTTCTAATTTTGATATCTCTCTGGACTTGTCCTTTGCAGATCTTCACATAGCATTGGACTTTGTGGAATTCTGAATCTGCTGAGCTGACTTGAGCAAATCTTGTGTACATCTTTCAAAATTGTGTTTTTTTGGTTTTCAGTTCTCCAATTTCCATAAGCATGGATTTCCGTTTTTGTCCGGCTGCTTCTTCCTGCTTTTTTTTACTTCATAACCTCAAGGTATTTGTTGTATGCTGTTCTGGCATTGGAAGCTCTGCAGAGAAGACCCTTATCCATGGGAATATTCCCAGCACCTCCAATTGTGGCCAAATAGTCTGTGATAATGCACTGTGTGACCAGAGTCTGCTATTTGATATTGTCAGTGGAAATTTCCTTACTGACAGAGAAACCTCCTCTCCACTGAGGCTTGTTTATGAGAGAATACCAGCAACCTGTGAACAACTTTCCACAGTTTTTGATATTCTTTGTTGCTAGACAAAGAAGAGTAAAACAAAGTGTCCAGATGGTGTTCGTGCTTGCTGACCTCCTCCTCAAACTCTTTGTACTGACCGATGATGTCATCTCAATCAGACTTGCTAACTTGTTTTCTGTCTATCATGTGGGAAAGAGATTTTTTAGCCTGTCTTCTGTAGAAGATTTGTTTTTACATATGGACCCAGAGATGTTCCAATGTAGCCCATTTGGTGTGGCCAATTTGGTGTAATGGGTTTGATTTTTTTGGCAGAGGGACGATGAGGCATCAGAGTACTACTTTGTTGTTATAGTGAAATTTGGTCTCTCTCTCTCTCTTGTTTAGTAGTCAAATTAGTACTTCATTGTTATATGCTCGAATAATCCAATTTAAGAAAAAGAAGCTGCCAATTGACATTTGCAATATGTGCTGGCATACATCATCCTTCAATGTGGAAATTTATTGATGACTTAGGAAAAACTTCAGAAAGGACGTGATGCTGGATCTCCCCCACAAAGCTAAAAAAAATATAATGCTGACGAACAAATCAAAAAAGTCATAATGGAAGTTGAATCCTTAGATCCTATTGAGTTCCTGAATGGTGTTGCTCATAATTATGAAATAAAGAAGTAACTTCTAAGATTAAATAGCTTTACTAATTTTTTTTTTTTTTTTTAAATATTTTTAATTTGCATTATTTCATTTGTGTTTTAATAGGAACCTTAATTCCCTAAGTGAATAAAACATCATATTGAAAGTTGTTTTCAATGCTTTTATCCTTTTTCGTGACATCAAAACAGTCTGACGCTGTGCCGAATAGTCCAATTATATTTCTGACACCGAATCGGCTACACCAAAAGGTAACTAACTCATCTAGGGTACAGCCATGCAAATGACCTTAGAAGAGGGTATCTAAGACAATAAAAAAAAAGATTGATATATAGTGGAGTCATATCTAAGCCGTGTGTCCAAGAACTGTGCGGCCATTTTTTTTTTTATCTATGTAAAAATAAAATTACAGTCAAGGAAATACAAATTTCAGGAAACAAAAATACAAATTAAACCATAAAATCATAAAGCCCTTATTTTATACCTACAAATAAAAAAAAGCTTTTGCTTTACTTGATTTTATGCAAAATCCCTTAAACCAAACATACCAGTATTCTTCAGTCTAATCTATTCAACTTTCTTCCACATGCAATATTGTTTATGCGTGTGCAAAGTCAGAAATTTTATCGTAGTGAGAATGAATGGTTAATATGAATCTGAGAAAGATAAGGTGAAAGTTTTAGATCATTTGCCTTGTTTCTGTTGAAGTAGTTCCAAGAAAACCGGCCAGTGTAGGTTGCTTGTCTGTTTTTAATTTGATCTCCGAAAGTTGCTTGTTTCTGATCTTTACCGTGGCATTTCAAAGCACTTTCACCCATGTTGACAATGTGATAATAGTTTTTGCACAGTGTGCAGTTGGCTTTTGATTTTGAACCATCTGTGGATGGAACTAATCGGCTAATATTCTTTTTTTAGTAACCAAGAATCACTGATCATGCAATCACCTTTACCAAAAATGGAAATACTGTGGCATACAAGTAAGTGTTTTAGTTTATATAGGCTCCACACACAAGGGAGAAATACAAAACTAATGTAGTTTTTTTATCTGGCTTGGTTGTTTTTTTTAAATGTCAGAATCATTTCTCTGTACAGATCTGACTTACCATAACTGCCTGTTTCCTGTGTGGAAGTTACACTTTCTTGAAGCATTTGCATTAGAACTTCTGTGAACTGAGCATTTTATTACCACCATGGCTACCCCAAGATGTCATGAGAAGGGTAGGTAGTGAATACATATATAATATTTGTAGTTACTCACCACCCCAATGAGGTCAGGTTGTTAGACAAGGTTAGTTTAATGTGGGGAGCCCAAGCACGTACACCTGGACTAGGAACAAAAATTGCCTGCAGCCCCCGCAACCTTTGATTGTGCTGGCCTTGGTGCGAGCACTGATCCCCCTCTCTGATGCAATAAGATAGTGCAACCTTGAGTAGCTGTTCCCCAGGGCTAGATCCCTCTCAGTATAATTTTCCTCAGTTGCGACTCTGTCATCTGATGGAGCCACTCCTGATTGCACTCTGCCCAAAGACAGAGATGCAACTGAGAGACAATGAATAATGTGTTACAAACTACTTGAGAGAGTAATTTACACATTTATTTGCATGTATAATATACTCACCAACCAAAATCACTGAGGAGGGAATATCTAAATGGAGGAAAATAGAATAGCTATAAAGTCACTTAAATTTGTGAAAAAAATTGCCTAATGGCAGAAGTAAAATAGCATCCCAGCAAAGTAGCATAAAATGTAAAATAGCATCCCAGTAAAGTAGCATAAAATGTAAAATAACATCCTGGAAAAGTAGCATAAAATGCAAAACAAAAATATGCTCAGTAAGGCCAAATAAAAGTCCCTATCTGAGCATGTACTATTAAGGTGTTAAAAAGGAAAAAATCTTAAGACATAGAAAAGAAGTAAAATAGCATCCCAGCAAAGCATAAAATGTAAAATAACATCCTGAAAAGTAAAAAATGCAAACAGCAAATCCCAAGGCCAAATAAAAGTTCCTGTATCTGAGCATAAATGGAAAAATCTTAAGACATAGAAAAGAAGTAAAATAGCATCCCAGCAAAGTAGCATAAATTTGTAATAACATCCTGAAAAGTAGCATAAAATGCAAATATTTTGCTGTTTTGCAACAAGGCCAAATAAAAGTCCCTGTATCTGAGCATGTACTATTAAGTGGTGTTAAAAGGAAAAAATCTTAAGACATAGAAAAGAAGTAAAATAGCATCCCAGCAAAGTAGCATAAAATGTAAAAAACATCCTGGAAAAGTAGCATAAAATGCAAACAGCAAATGTGCTCAGCAAGGCCAAATAAAAGTTCCTGTATCTGAGCATGTACTATTAGAATTAATAACCGTTAAAAGGAAAAATTTTAAGACAAGAAAAGAAGTAAAAATAATCCCAGCAAAGTAGCATTTGCAGGTAAAAAACATCCTGAAAAGTAGCATAAAATGTAAATATGCAAATGTGCTCAGCAAGGCCAAATAAAATCCCTTCTGAGCATGTACTATTAGTTTTTCATTTCTTAAAATATTTGGCCTAAGACAAGAAAAAGAAGTGTTTAGCATCCCAGCAAAGTAGCATAAAATGTAAAAAAACATCCTGGAAAAGTAGCATAAAATGCAAACAGCAAATGTGCTCAGCAAGGCCAAATAAAAGTTCCTGTATCTGAGCATGTACTATTAAGTGGTGTTAAAAGGAAAAAATCTTAAGACATAGAAAAGAAGTAAAATAGCATCCCAGCAAAGTAGCATAAAATGTAAAAAAACATCCTGGAAAAGTAGCATAAAATGCAAACAGCAAATGTTATCAGCAAGGCCAAATTTCTTTCCAGTTCTGAGCATGTACTATTATTGTTAAAAGGAAAAAATGTTTAGACTTTTCTTTCAAGTAAAAAAGCATCCCAGCAAAGTAGCATAAAATGTAAAAAAACATCCTGAAAAGTAGCATAAATGCAAAACAGCAAATGTGCTCAGCAAGGCCAAATAAAAGTCCCTGTATCTAAGCATGTTCTTTTTTGGTGTTAAAAGGAAAAATCTTAAGACATAGAAAAGAAGTAAAAATTCTTCCCAGCAAAGTAGCACAAAATGTTGTCCAAACATCCTGAAAAGTAGCATAAAAATGTTTTTTGCAAAAGTAACATAAGGCCAAATAAAAATGTTCCTGTATCTGAGCATGTAAAACCTAAGTGTGTGTTAAAAGGAAAAATCTTAAGACATAGAAAAAAGTAAAATAGCATCCCAGCAAAGTAGCATAAAATGTTTTCATCCTGGAAAACATCAGCATAAAATTCAATGGATGTGCTCAGCAAGGCCAAATAAAAGTTCCTGTATCTGAGCATGTACTAAATGGGTGTTAAAAGTGAAAAATTTCTTAAGACATAGAAAAGAAGTAAAATAGCATCCTTGCAAAAAGTAGCATAAAATGTAAAAACATCCTGGAAAAGTATTTGCAAATCAGCAAATGTGAAATTTTTTTCAAATAAAAAGTCCCTGTGTTTCTGAGCATGTACTTTTAAGTGGTGTTAAAACAAAAATATCTTAAGACATAGAAAAGAAGTAAAATAGCATCCCAGCAAAGTTAGCATAAAATGTTTAAAACATCCTGGAAAAGTAGCACCAAAATGCAAACAGTAAATGTGGATCAGATAAGGGTAAATAAAAGTTCCTGTATCTGAGCATTTACTATTCCTTGTGGTGTTAAAAGGAAAAAATTTCTGACATAGAAAAGAAGTAAAATAGCATCCCAGCAAAGTAGCATAAATGTAAAAAAAACATCCTGAAAAATGGTAGCATAAAATGCAAACAGCAATTTGCTATACGGTAGCCAAATAAAAAAGTTCCTGTATCTGAAATGTACTATTAAGTGGTGTTAAAAGGAAAAATCTTAAGACATAGAAAAGAAGTAAAATAGCATCCCAGCAAAGTAGCATAAAAACAAATAACATCCTGAAAAGTAGCATATAAACCCAATTAGCAAATGTGAGAAAGGTTTAATAAAAGTTCCTGTATCTGATTTGTACTCTTAAGTGGAAAAGAAATAAAAAATCTTAGACATAGAAAATAGTAAAATAGCATCCCAGCAAAGTAAATGGAAATGTAAAATAACATCCTGGAAAATCTCGTAGCATAAAATGTAGAAATAGCAAATGTGCTCAGCACAAATAAAAAGTTCCTTTCTGAGCATGTATGAAGTGGTGTTAAAAGGAAAAATCTTAAGACATAGAAAAGAAGTAAAATAGCATCCCAGCAAAGTAGCATAAAATGTAAAATAACATCCTGAAAAGTAGCATAAAAAATAAACAGCAAATGTGCTCGTTGGCCAAATTTTTTTTCCCTGTATCTGAGCATGTCTTATTCTATGCGCGGAAAAAAAGAAGTTCATAGAAAAAGAAGTAAAAATAGCATCCCAGCAAAGTAGCATAAAATGTTCTCATCCTGAAAAGTAGCATAAAATCAAATTCAAATGTCAGCAAGTTTCAAATAAAAGTTCCTTGTATCTGAGCATGTACTATTAAGTGGTGTTAAAAGGAAAAAATCTTAAGACATAGAAAAGAAGTAAAATAGCATCCCAGCAAAGTAGCATAAAATGTAAAAAAACATCCTGGAAAAGTAGCATAAAATGCAAACATTCAAATGTTTTTTTTTTTTCAAATAAAAGTTTAAATCTGAGCATGTACTATTAAGGTGTTAAAAGGAAAAAATTTTTAAGACATAGAAAAGAAGTAAAAAATAGCATCCCAATAAAGTGTCAATATATAAATTCATGTAAAAATAACATCCTGAAAAAGTAGCATAAAATATATATAAATATATATATAAGGCCAAATAAAAATATATCTGTATCTGAGCATGTACTATTAAACGGGTGTTAAAAGTTTGTATTTAAGACATAGAAAAGAAGTAAAATACATCCCAGCAAAGTAAATTTCTTGTAAAAAACATCCTGAAAAAGTAAAAAATCTTTCAGCAAATTTGCTCAGTAAGGCCAAAAAAAGTTCCTGTATCTGAGCATATACTATTATCTTTCCAAAAGGAAAATATCTTGAGAAGACATAGAAAAGAAGACAAATAACATCCCAGCAAAGGAGCATAAAATGTAAACAGCAAAAGTAAAATACCTTCATGAATTTTCATGGATATAAATATTTAGGCCTTCTTGAAGAGTGAGTGTTTCGCCTTTGACAGTAGCTCTTTTTGAAACTCTGATGTCTGGTTCCCAATAATTTGTTCAATCTGGCACCTTCAAATTCTTGAGCATCCTGAAATTGGTATATTTTTGCCTGAAATCGTCACCTTGCCACGAATTCTTCAATGTTTTCAACACCTGAACATATTCTTGCAGATAGAACTGTGCATATATCTAACATTTATTTGCAGTTCCAACTGTTCCTTGAACTTCTTATTAAGTTTTTGCATAATTCTGTTTGTCTGCATCTCTGATTCAATTCCATGAACCGAAATTTCTTATCTTCTGCGACTAATAGAAGAATATGGTCATCTTCCTCCTCTCCCAGTATACCATTTACACAGACGTATAAGTTGCATCGCTTCTGGAATAATTTAAATGATTCCACCACATTTGACATTGTCCAAAGCATAGAAAGTTCAATGTTTACTTTTGATAACTTGTAGATGGATGGCTATAAAAATTGTGCCTAATAGCACCAATTTTATGACTATACCAATCTTGTATTTCAGCTGCTTCAAGTGGCTTCATGAAACTCTTAATTGAAAAGATACAAATGTTTCGGGCTTCAGGAAGTGTGTGAGTTCTTATCTTCGACAGTAGTAGCTCTTTTGCAACTATATGGATATCTGTTCCGCAATATTTTCATTAGGCACTCTTCAATTTCTTGAGTATCCTGAAATTGGTATATTTTGCCTGAAATCCTCATCTTGCCATGAATTCATCAATGTTTTCAACACCTATCTGAGAATATTCGTGCAGGTAGAACTATGAAATTTATTATTTTCTATTTGTTGCTGGATTCTGTTTGCTTCATTGTCAAATGTCTATGAACTCAAAATGCAACATATACAACTTTTCAAAAGTAAAAGGAAAATATATGGTCATCTTCCATATTTAAAATGTACACCCTTTGGTAACATATGTGTGGTTTATATCAACTGTTGCATAATTATGACGTCATGAGATGCGGTGCGATTTTCGCTTCTAGCGTCTTATATGCACGTGTTTATCGTTGCTTAGAAACCATCTATGTAAACAATCACAGACTATCATCACTGTCTCGTCCGTATATTATTTAATATGTTATAATTGACATCTTTGATAATGGCTTACGTAAGCCGAAAGCTTAGATTGTATTAAAAATATGGATCAATATTGTGAATTTCTTTTTTCGTTTAATGATAATGTTATTAAACTTATCAGACGTTATGAAAAATTTACATAAAATAAATAGACAACACTTGTCTATATTATTTAATGAAACGTATATATATATATATATATATATATATATATATATATATTTCAAAATATCGTCAAATTCTTTGAAGAAGTCATCGCATTTGTACCAAATACTTTAATAGCTGATGATATTCTTTTTAATTAGAAGATTTTGTACAAAAAATTCCGAAATTTTTTAAATCAACCTGAATATGAATAAACTAAGTTACTAGTCGTTTTCAAAAAGAATTAAATTCATTTGTTTTGATTACATTGTTGTAAATAAATTTCAATTTTTTTCTTAGTCTCTCTCACTACTGCTGTGTTGCTAAAAAACTACAACGTTTTATTCAGCTCTTTATCAAGTGTATAAATCGAGGAATACAGTTGAGTAATTGTTGTCTTTGGCCTCGCTTTTGTGAATGAACTGGACTTAACACTGAAGAAAAAAAATTAATTGCTAATTGCTGCGTTTGAAGCCCATGAATATATACAGCAACTGGTCAGCCATAATTGCATCTATATAGGGAAAAGAAAAACTGTCAATACAAATTTCTAGTGCATGAACTACCAACTTGTAAAATACTATGTTGTTCATGTAATGGGTTTCAAAGATCGTATTTTCTGCCATATGGGAGACTTCAGTGTATAATATTCACTCCTACAACTCTAGGGGAAAATTATTGTCTTTTTTCATCAAGACTTCACAGACTTATAAAGTACACATAGTTTATTATGCTTTTTTTACTTATGTTCACCTAATACAAAGTCCAAGAGCCACTAAAGTTAGAGGTTACTGAATGAACTGTATGATATAAATATAAGAGGAAAGGAAGATTATATGAATATGAAGAATAATGATTGACCCGAAACTTGAATAAGTTAAAACTGTAGAATTCTAAAGATGCATCCATTCGTGAATGTGTTCGACAAAGAATTAGAAAAGAAACTTTCTGAACGGAACATCCTTCTTACCAAAAAATAAATTTTGGAATGATGGTGATTCAGGCCTGTAAGTTGTCGTACAAGGCGCGTCTAGGTTGATAAGGTTTAAAAAAGATTCCCTTAAAAGATTTAATTTTTAGAACATTTGCCATGAAAGTAGTGATGAAGTAAGACAGATTACAATAAAACTGAGATGCGTTTAATTAAGAAAATTCAGACGAACAGAAGAGTGTGGTTGAGTCACTACAACCTCAAGTCCAACTCCAAATAGTAATTTTAAGCAAAATGTAAATGCTCATTAACTCATAAAATGACGTTGATATATATATATATATATATATATATATATATATATATATATATATATATATATATATATAAATATATATATTACGTGGGAAAATGTCACGGCGCTAATTTTAAAACCCTAGAATCTTGGGCACATCTGATATAGGTAAATATAGATATAAATAGATAGAGAAAGGAAGAAAGATTGATTAAGCCTGCCAATAACAGATTTTTTTAACTACTCTTCTATATCCTGTATCCCAAGATAGATAGATAGATAGATAGATAGATAGATAGATAGATAGATAGATAGATATGAACAGACCGTGATAGATAGATAGATAGATAGATAGATAGATAGATAGATAGATAGATAGATACTATAAATCTTGAAAATTTATCACCCTGTCCAATTGGGGATTTTTTTAAAGTAGGTGTCTGTCTTGGTCAGATTTTCATAAGTGAATTTCTCCAAGAACTTTTCACCCGGCATTATATGTAGATTAAGAGAGAAAAAGAAAAGATTATTAAATCAATATTTGTGATGCTATCTTTCTCTCTCTACTTCACTATGGCTGCTACTTTTAAATAAGTATAGATATTAAAGATATAGATTCAGAAATACTTACCTAAATGAATAAATAGATATTATCTTTTTCGATCATTAAATTTTGACCGGTGCGCTCTTCATCCTTCCATTTCAACTGACTAAAAGCTGAATATTTAAACTCTAACATTATATCTTCATCTATTAACTGGTTTAATAATTATAACTAATAGGATTTGTGGAAATTGCATGAGTATTTACATTGAAGATATCATAATTATTAATCCCAAATTTATATTCCTGTAATTTCCGATAGATTATGCATGTAAAAATAAATGAAAATGAAACAAATAAGTTATTCTACAAAGAAAGAAAGAAAGAAAGAAAGAAAAGAAAGAAATAAAGAAAATAAATAAAGAAAGAAAGAAAGAAAATAAAAAAAAAAGAAAAGAAAAGAAAGAAACAAAAGAAAATAAAAATAAATAAATAAATAAATAAATAAAGAAAAAAAAAGAAAGAAAAAAAAAAGAAAGAAAGAAAAGTAAAAGTTGGGAAATATTAAATCATAAGATCGTTGAGACACGTTCGTGGTGTCGGTTGAGTAACAGTTATCGAGTCCCTCTTCTATTCGCAAAGCATAACAGTTGTTAATAATAATAATAATAATAATAATAAATTAACAAAAAAAACTGCTATTTCAAAGAGATGATTTCTTTATGACTGATATCTATTAGGCTTATACATCTGGAACAAGGTTACAGTTTGGAGCGCCGTCTGAGGTTAGAATTCATTACTTACTAATAGTAATAATCTATGAAATGAACTTTTAAACACTACTCAACGGCGATGCACCATCAACCTTTCCGAAACAGATTCAGTATTTTTCCATGAATTGTTCTCTGCTATTTTATTTTATCTCTCAAGATTCCCATGGCTCCAACCGCACCTCTCTGACTAATGGAAGAGCAAATGCTTTCGGGGATTTGACATTGTTCGCTTAAAAAGTCTCCTCATCCATCCCAGAATAAACGATAACTCATTGTCCGTTTTTTCTATTTTATTTATAACATTTAGTAAGCTTAGCTTAGTTTGGTAGAAGGCCACAGATGAGGAGCACCCAATGAGGATTGATCTGAGAAACTAGTTTGCTAAACACTCGACTCGGTGATGTAGATATTTATTTAAGTTTAGTAAAAAGAAAGGAAATTAAATTATGATGACTGTGTTGCGCCATTTTTCCATATAAGAAAAAACTTGATTGTCTTGAAAATCAACATACGAGATACTGGCTTTTATATGAGCTCATCCACATAGACCATTGGTCTCAAATGATTTTCACCAATTTTTTTTAACCTTAAATTTTAGACGTAAAAAGATATGGAAATAGGACAATTATATTGCGCCACTTGTCAATTTGATTGTATTTGAGCATAAAACTATCTTAGCAACGAGGCAGGTAACTCCTCTAAAGCTATCGTCATTTGTTCATATCTCTGGATATTTGTCCAGTTTAGATTAATACGACATCACAAGTATGAAGAACCCTAAAGTGGATCGAACTCACATCTGTCGTTTGTCCTGAAAGCCTAGCTGGCTAACTCGTGCTCCTCGGTGAGGCACAAGGCTACAAATATTAGAGACTCACTACCGTAGAAAATAGCTGCAGAATACTTATTATTACACCATGGATAATTATCCACATATTAATATATACAATGCTTAGCTTAATACAGCACAAAGTCACACGTTTAGGGTGCCCAATGAGGATCAGTTAATAACCATTTTGACAGTATCTTGCTACCCATTGTTCCAAACTAGAGGCCGAATATTATTAATGAAATTTGTTTTAGTTTGAACTCATTTTAATAATGTGATCATCTGAAAATGAAACTTGGGATTTTTGTTTCAGGTGACTTTTTTAAATGAATAAGAAAAAATTTCAAGTAAGGAAGGTTTGTTGAGGTGCAGGAAATTATTTTCCTTCATGGCGATTTTTTAAAGTGTCATTTCGTAATGATTCTTGTAGGTATTTTCCCAAAATGGAAATTATTCTAGCGTACTAAATTCTCAGTGCCTGGTTTTTCTATCCATTGACTCAAGATCATGTATAATAAAGAAAAATTCTTTAAACACCAGAAAGCTTGTTTTTTCAGCCTGTACTTGAAAAATCTATAATATCTCCATTTTATTAACATTGATAAACTATGTTACTTGTTAGTCAGAAAATATGAGGGTGGATCAATAAGTCCAAAAAGCCTGACAAAGTATTAGCTCTATTTTGATCTGAAATTTTCACCGTATAATGTTCAATGTATGTAATTAATATTCACCACTAAATTGAGTGCATTGAAAAGAAACAAGATTATGTTGAAAAATATTTGTTGTTTAAAATAAATGATTTTCATCAATAGGCTATGAACTTATTGATGCATCTATGTATATTGATCAAAATATTACAATTAACCCATTGTACCCATTCGGTCATAAAAATAAAAAACTATTAAACCTTTTCTCATCCACTTGGAAATAATTCAGCTGCTGAAGTCAAATCTGAACTCTGCAATTAAAATTTTAATTTCTGTTTTTTATTCTAAAATAATTTGTTTTTTATTCTAAAATATTTTTAATAATTGCGAGTTCTTCAGTTTCAAATAAAGGAAAATTAAATTTGTATAGTGCAGTTACGACGAACGCCATTTCGTAGAGCGTAAATGCAAATAAATGGCTGCTATTTAATTGAAATGTCCTGAATTTTGAAGTCTCAACTTAATCTCGTTGTGAATTTGAAACATCAAAACGAGTTTTAACTGATTTGATGGATAAAGATGATGATTAAAGTGTTTAATAACTTTAGAGTTTGCAAAATGTAAAACAATGCCAAAAATTAAAAAATAATCGGTCGTGCCTTGAACTGTGAATTCATCATGTTGAAGATCCTGGTACAAAGATGCAAATTTGTTAAAAAGCCAATTGAGACATTAAGAAGGAATGGAATTATTATAAAACGCAGATTTTGTTAACCCAATGTTGTGTGTGTGTGTGTGTGTGTGTGTGTGTGTGTGTGTGTTTATGTATTGTGTGGTTTTCCTACATTTTTCAACCGATTTCAACAAAACTTCAAGGACTACGTAAAATTACCCTGCAGTGGTTCTGACAGCGCCAAAAATAGGTAAAAACAAATTGTTTTTGCACGAAATCAATTTGAAAAACACGATTAAGAGGCATCACGAGAATGAAAGGGGACAACTCATATCGAGTTATACTTATTATAAAAACCCAGGTTGTTTGTGTGTGTTCATTTTCGTTATGGGATCAATTTCCTATTTCCCACATTTTTCAACCGATTTCAACAAAACTTCACTTGGGGGGGACAGTTTTAATTTCTTATTGTCTTGACACTTTTTTTTTTTATTTTACATTCAGAATGTCCGTCAACCTGAAAATTCTTTGTCAATTTTATTTTTCAGTCTTTTTGATGGTTAAAATCTCTTATTTTCCCCGAAAGCTTCTACTGAGTTTGTTTATAAAAAAGCATTTTCAAGTATTTTCTTAAAGCTGCTTCCAAAATTTTAAGAAATGAACAATTACACAATATGTTATCAAACAAAAATACTTAATTTGGTAAATGAAAATGATTTTTGATCCAGTAGACTTTTAAACACAAAGAAATGAAGGTAGAAAGACTGATGAATTAGTTTTTATATTTGACACATTATACAATTTAGACAGAAGTCAATTTTACATTATAGATTTTCAGCAAGCATAATGATAAAATCAGCAAGCCGAGTTCTTCACTTGGAAAAAGACAATTTTGGTTCCAAAACCATCTTTGGTATTATGTCAGATACAGGCTACACTCAGCTTTCACAACTGTGCATAAATGAAGGCCGGTGCTAGGGTTGTTTTAAGATTTCTCAGCCACTGAGTGCAGAGCAGATGGATGTAATCTTACACCTGCATCCAGTATAACAGGGAAGCATACATGAACATTGTTGAGATAGATACACAAACAACAGTACCAGAGATGATTTGGGCAGTCTCTCACACACTGCAGCAAGAGAATATCAGGTCACTATGTTAGACTTGGGGTGCAGGATGAAAACAAGGGCCTCCATACCAGAAAAAGGCTTAGAGGAAAATGATGAAATATAGGTGAGAAGATTCAAGTCTTGTGTTATCATTTAATTGGTAACCCCTATTTATTATGCACTAACCACTTACCATCCATGGAGAAAGCAAACCATTGGAAACATATCCAATATCTTTATGAAAATATCATGGCAATTTACAGAGGAAAAAAACAGTCAAATGATTCAGTACTTGAGATACAATAGCAAAATTTGAGCATTAAAACAAGTGAAACCATGAATTTATACTAGGAGTGTATAGTTTTTCTTACAGATTCTTCCCTGGACCTTTTGTCCTTTCCTCTTCAAGGTGCTGCAAATTCATCTTCATTGCAACTTAAAACATAATATATATTGTACTGGACAACACTATTCAAACAAGCATGTTCATCTTGGATTCTATCATCACAATGTCTTAGCCATTGCACCCTTCACTCTTTTCCAATTATCAGTTCTCATCCCATCTTCCAAGCTTAGTAGATATCTTAAAAGAGAAAATGGAACATGAACAGTTTTCCCCATCAACTCAGATTGACTGCCATTGAGCACTCTACTGGCACAATTGTACATACAGGGTGTCCATAAAGTTCGTGTGCACTTTAAAAAATTTATAACTTTATTTGTATTTGCGATAGAAATAATCTGTAAAAAAATGTTATAACGTTTAATGTACCTAGTTTTAAGTATAGTTACTGAATAATTTTTTACCACAAAATTTGCAACAATTTTTAGATAAGTAAAAAAATATTTTTTTTTTTTCCAGAATCAATTTGATCCATGGCTTCAACTGAGGAAAACGTCAACTGTGTTCTTTGGTTGGCCGAACTGAAATCTACTTTTGCTGTACAAAGAAAGTTTAGAATTGAATACAATAAAGAACCACCTCATAGGAACACTATTGCTAAATGGATGAAAGCATTTAAAGAGACAGGCTCCATGGAGGACATGGGAAACTTAAATAAAATTTCAATAAAACCTTAAAAAATATAGATTTACTTCTTTCTAATCCTTTTTACAAATTATTTCTATTGCAAATACAAATAAAGTTATAAATTTTTTAAAGTGCACACGAACTTTATGGACACCCTGTATATTCTGGTGTTTTGGGGTTTCTTCTTATCAAATAGTAGTGAATTTTTCACTATTCAATTAAAAGCCATATTGACATTCTCTTATTTGCTACCTGCTATTATAACATCCTGGGTTAGCCAAATGGGTATAAATGCTTATATCTCTGAATAGGGCAGTACCAAAAGCTGAAAGACAGTGTGCAGAGTGTGCACTAAACTTATCATGGTCAGTCATGTTTACACAGGAATATTAGGATAAATATATAACAGATCAATGTTCATTTTGCCCATGACTTATTTCTCTTTCACTAAATTCCAACCCACTTCTAAACTATAGTTATGTCTCTGTTACATGATCAATAACATTTCCATTGTAGTTTGAAGTTAAATATATTAACAACATTAACAACAATTACTGCTGGAAGACATTCTCCTGTAAGCTAAATTAATTGTAGAATCTATACAGAATTCACATTCCTTGGAGATGTAAGAAGATTAGTATAAAATATGCTTTATGTACTGCATTTGATTCAAACCAGCATATTCATCTTGGTCTCTATAGCTGCAATGTTTTAGCTGTTGTGCCCTCCATCTTTTTCCAACTATCTGTTGTACTTGTTAACAGAGACTGTTATCATTTCACTTTCAATACTCAGCAGATATCTTGTATCACTTAACATAGGAAATGGAACATTAACAGTCTACCCCATCAACTTGGATTTTCCCTCTGCTATTGAGCACTCTTCTGGCACAATTGTAAATATATTCTGGAGTTTTGGAGTTTCTTTCTATCAAATAGTGGTGAGTTTTTCACTATGCAATTCATGGCTACATCAACATTTTCTTATTCACCACCCATTATTATTGTATCCTTTAACCAAATTATAAATAGCTCAGAGCAGTGAAAAGCCTGAAAACTGCAGAATTTTAAATTGTGATTGTAAAGATGACTATGATAAATATATATAACAGATCATTCCATGATGATTATTTCCTTTTCACTAATCTGACCACATTTTTTTGAGATTAGAATGACAAATGATTCATGATTATTGGAAATCTTTTTAGATACAGATTCATCCCTTATTTATATATATATATATATATATATATATATATTTTATATATAGTTTAATAACATTTTCATTGTAAATATATTAACAAAAAATCAACTATTAATAGTTGAAAGACCATTGTACCATCCACTCATCTGTTGTACTTGAAAATGTTCTCATTCCACCTTCCATACTTTAGTATAACTTGTCCTTAACAAAAAATGGAACAAACAGTCTACCTCAGACATTTTTAATTAGAGAGCACTTACTTGCAATGTCAAATACTGTTTAATTTTTCATTATCATTTTAAAAGCCACAAAATGATTCATAACATCATTAAACATCCTGGGTTAGCCAAATGAACACTGCTTATATCCTTAAAAAACAGTAGGAAAAGCCTTTCTGTGTTCATGAAACTAAGGTCCATCTGTACACCAGAATATGTTATATTAACAGATTAGTTTCATTTTGTTTATGACTTACATTTCACTGATTGGACATTATTTTAAGATTAGAATAACAAATGACCATTCCATGATGCGTATCTGACCACATTTTCAGCTACAGATTCATGGTTATTTCTATATAGTTATGTCCCTTGTCTGTTACATGATTAATAACATTTTATTGTAGTTTAAACGTAAATATATTAACAACAATTATTGCTGAAAGACGTTCTCTTGAAAATCTGCCCTGAATCGCAAAACAAAAATGCAGTAAAACTAAGACATTTTTAATTAGAGATGCTTTTAACTGCTTTTATGAATAACATATAATGAACACTGCTGTCCTTAGAAAAACATTTTCTTGATGAATAATGTATGTTTGTTAATTAGTTCATTTGTGGCTGGACATTTGACTGAATGGACATTTGGCCTAGAGACATTTGCCTGAATAGACATTTGGCCAAGAGACATTTGCCTGAATGGACATTTGGCCTAGAGACATTTGCCTGAATAGACATTTGGCCAAGAGACATTTGCCTGAATGGACATTTGGCCTAGAGACATTTGCCTGAATAGACATTTGGCCAAGAGACATTTGCCTGAATGGACATTTGGCCTAGAGACATTTGCCTGAATAGACATTTGGCCTAGAGACATTTGCCTGAATAGACATTTGGCCAAGAGACATTTGCCTGAATGGACATTTGGCCGAGAGACATTTGCCTGAATGGACATTTGGCCGAGAGACATTTGCCTGAATAGACATTTGGCCAAGAGACATTTGCTTGAATAGACATTTGGCCAAGAGACATTTGCCTGAATAGACATTTGGCCTAGAGACATACTCATTTTTGCCTGAATGGACATTTGGCCTAGAGACATTTGCCTGAATAGACATTTGGCCAAGAGACATTTGCCTGAATAGACATTTGGCCGAGACATTTGCCTGAATAGACATTTATATAGACATTTGCCTGAATAGACATTTGGCCAAGAGACATTTGCCTGAATAGACATTTGGCCAAGAGACATTTGCCTGAATGGACATTTGGCCTAGAGACATTTGCCTGAATGGACATTTGGCCAAGAGACATTTAGCCAAACAGGCTGACGGACATTTCAATGAAAAAGTACAAGTAAAAATAGTAACAAGCAATACTTTACGAATTTTATTATTTTAATTATAATGTAGAATAGGACTAATAATAGTACATTTGAGTACTATGAATATATTGGTGTGAGCAATTGTTCACAGAAAATCCCCAATTTCTCAGCAATTGACGTAAGGTTGTGTTTTTTTGATTAAAAAATTTATTGCAGAAAAAAATGACAAAATTTAATAAAATAAGGTGCAATGTTTATTTTTGTTCTCAAGATTGTGTGAATTTTCTCTCAGAAAATCTATTTATTGATACTCGGCATATTTCTCAATGATAGACATGAGCTTCGTGTTTAATATCTGATACTTCTTCTTTGATGATCCCAATGCAACCCCTGAATTCACCGTCTCGACTTAACTCCAAGTCTTTCAAAGGCTTCCCATCTAATTGATTTCTGTAGGTCGTCAGTTAAAATGTCCCCCTTTCATATCATGCGTTGTCTACGCACCATTTTTGCCAAAGTCTCTTTTTTAGGAAGAGCACATGCAGCATTGGAGTTTTGTATAATCGTCAATGTTCCTTCCTACGAATTCTTGGCTTTTTCTCTCATTTTATTCACTGTTTTTAATGACAAATTGTGTGCAGTATCAGATGGATGTGAGTGATTACTAGCTTCACCTTGGACAATGTCGTCTTTTGTCTTTAATCGCCCTCCACATCTTCCTTTCCGTTCACATAGCCAGTATGTTATACGGTCTTTTCTTCTATCAACAATGTAAGCATAGCCATCAAGCAAAAGCTTTCTTCCTCCTCTTGCTGTTGGTATGACTTCCATGATTTGTAAATGGTAATAATATGTAATATATTTTAAATAAAATAATCATTTAAATTATTTTGATATTTCATAAAAACTATTTTGTTTAGTGTCAAATTACTAGAGACTCAGAGAAAGTGGATTGACAAATATGGGGCTCCTATTAATAATTGGTTGATTCCAAAATATTATAATTCCGATTAGGATGTCAAGTTTCAAACTGTTAAGTTGGATTACACCCAATTATCACTGAATTTCAAGTAATTAAATTAAAGCCTGTCAAAAAAAAAATGAAAAATTATAAATCAATACAGTAAGTAAATATATGTAACACATACTGAAGAAATTAAATATAGAATGCTGAAGAATGTTCAATCTCACCATCATGTTAAACAAAGTCAGCACCATTACACTTTTTCTCAAAAAAAAAATTATGATAAAGAGTGTGACATGTAAGTATGCCACTACATTTTCGGCTAAATGCCCATCGGCCACATGTCTGAGTACCATTTGGTTTTGTAAAATAATTAGGATAATTTGTAAACTTTAAAATTTCTTCAAATTATGTAGTAATTTGCAAGGCCAAGTGATATTGTTATTAAATTAAAACTATTAATCTTAAATTGAAATTGCTTATAACAATTCAACAGTCAACAGCCTTTTAAAAGGAATTTAAAAGCTTTTTTTGATGTGTAAACATGTTAATGTTTTTCTAATAGGGGTGTCCATACATGACATTATCAGAAAATAACAGAGGTACCGATAGTTTAAAATTTATTCATAACACTGTGTTACAAAATTTTCTTATGGTTTTGGTCAATAAGTATTATTTCTTAATTTCTTCTATCTAGAAAGCGAAGGACATGACTATTATTCCTTTGAAACTTTTATTTCATGACATGGACAGAGAGGTAAATAGAGCCATGAAATTCGCAATCCCACAAATTTGGAGGGAAGCAACTAACCAATCAGGTTCTTCTGCATGTTGAACCATTCCAAACCCCAAGCTGGCAAGAATACATCTGCTATCATTTATCCAGACCTTCTGTCATCTATCATTTCAATGTCACACTGCCTGTACCTGCTACTCCAAAGAGAGAGAGCAGCTATCTTCATTAGAGGATGAAGTCATTGATCTAGATTACAGAGGCTCAGCTGAGGAAAGAAACCCATAATGCCCCAACCAAAAAGATGTCCCCCGACCTTATCAGAGATCTTGATCCCACAAAGTCCAATTTTAACCATTTGACACTGAGATTCAAGCAGTGTTATTTGTTAGATGAAAGTTTGCAAATCGCAGGTCAGAGAAAATGTCTATAGTGTTTTTCAGCCATCAAGATGGAGTTGTGCCTCTTCATCATTCAGGAGCCTCAGAGCGATGCTGCTTCAAAACAGGAACATGTATCCATCTCTTTCCCTGGCTCACTCGGTTCAGCTCAAAGAGGAATGCAGCAGTGTCAAGATCTTGAAATACGAAGAGTATGATTGAGAGATTATTGGAGACTTCAAAATAGTGACCTTTATGATTTTACAAAGTTTATGCGTTATTTTTGCCTTTAAGTTGGAACATTGCACTAACACAGGAGATACTGGTCACAGCAGATCGAGTTCAGTGAGGGGAGGAACAATGTCACAATGTCAAATGGGAGGTCAGAGAAAATGTCAGTAGTGTTTTTCAAGCTTTTTCAGCCATCAAAATGGAGTTATGCCTCTTCATCATTCAGGAGACTCAGAGCCATGCTGCTTCAAAACAGGAACATGTATCCATCTCTTCCCCTGGCTCACTCGGTTCAGCTCAGAGGAATGCAGAAGTGTCAAGATCTTGATAGATGCCTTGAAATACGAAAAGTATGATTGAGAGATTATTGGAGACTTCAAAATGGTGACCTTTATGATGAATTTACAAAGTTTATGTGTTATTTTTGCCTTTGGGATGGAACATTGCACTAACACAGGAGATACTGGTCACAGCAGATCGAGTTCAGTGAGGGGAGGAACAATGTCACAATGTCAAATGGGAGCCACTGTTGGACCCCCAAAATTTATTGTTTCATCCACTGTACTTAATATTGGGCCTCATAAAACAATTTGTCACAACTCTAGATAAGGAGTCTGCAATTTTTAATTATCTTTAAGACTTCTTCCCTAAACTGTCTGCAGGAAAGGTTAAAACCATTGTCTTCATTGGACCACAAATAATGAAGATCATAGAGTGAAATGAATTCCCTAAAATTTACTAGGAGGGAGAAAGCATCATGGAACAGTTATGTCATAGTGGTTCAGGGCTTCCTGTGGAATCACAAAGCCAGACACTATGTGGTACTTGTTGAGAGCCTGGTTAAGGACTATGACAAAATGGGCTGCAGGTAGTCCCTTGAAGTCCAAATCTCTGAGAATTATCTTGATAAATTTAAGAAGAGGGCGTGCTCAGAGGATCAAGACAAACGATTCCATGGGAATATACTGAACTTTGAATGCCACTACTAAAGATTGTATAAAGAAAACATGATGGGAGACTATATTTCAGGGCTGATTTGCAAAAGTAATTTACAATATAAACATAAATTGCAAAAAACTTCTCACTACTAAATTTTTTGCCTCTCTTGTGTAATCTTAGAATAAATGCTACATTTGAATCATATGTCATTTTATTCTTCTCTTGTGTAATCTTAGAATAAATGCTACATTTGAATCATATGTCATTTCATTCTTCTCTTCTGTAATCTTAGAATAAATGCTACATTTGAATCATATGTCATTTTATTCTTCTCTTCTGTAATCTTAGAATAAATGCTACATTTGAATCATATGTCATTTCATTCTTCTCTTGTGTAATCTTAGAATAAATGCTACATTTGAATCATATGTCATTTTATTCTTCTCTTGTGTAATCTTAAAATAAATGCTACATTTGAATCATATGTCATTTTATTTTTATATGTAATAAATGAGATTGTTTACATTTGTCGGTTTTTCCAATGGGAATAAATAAATTTCAGAAATATCATTATCCTGGTCTACGTTTGAAGGAAATATTAGCCATTTTTCATATTTTCTAGAAACAGAAAGAAATTGTTAGTCATGGACAAACATCTTGTTCCATGTTCAATTTTAGAACATTTCCCTAATAAACATTTAAGTAAGACTTTAAAATTCAATAAAATTTTATATTGCTTACAATGTTTTGTGATGTTGGACAGCTTCGCTTGTCAGTTTTGCTATGACAAGTGAAAACTTGTTATTTCTAAAAATGCTTGTTATATTCAAGACTTCATAGATGCCAGTACTAGTAGTAATAATATCCAATAATATCAGCACTAGTAATACATGTTCAAGTAGTAATTGCCTAATAGTATAATGATCAGAAGAGAATCGTAATTCGTAGAGAGAGAGAGTGAACATATAACAATAGTGGATAGAGCAGAAGAGTTAACAGTGATCTGTATACTTGATAGAGGAGAAATAGTGATTGCTTAGTTAACACACTACTTCCTTATTTACTTAATAATGGAATTTGCTTGTGTTACTCAATGAGGCTTACTTTTATACAACAAAGCTTTCTTAAATTTTTAAGATTACTGGTCAGTTAGAAAAAAAAAACTGTATAAATAATCTGTTCACATTCACCCCCACCCACTGGAATTTTATAAACACCCAAAATTTCACTCAAAACATGAGAAAAATCAAGATGTCAGTATTAGAAAAAACTATATAAATAATCTGTTCACATTCACCAATAAATCACTCAACACATGAGAAAAAACAAGCCCTCAATGTTAAAAAATATACTTTTCTTTAAACTAAAAGTAATATTTGTTTCAATTTAGATTAATTTTGAAAACAGCTTACTTTTATGAATATTTAGGTAAATTTTATATTTGAAGGAATTTTTTGCAAAGAGAATTCTATTTAAAATACTGAGAGGGTGTCATTGAATTCTAAAGGGGATGTTGTCAACTTTGTCATCCTATCTCTTTGTGACTGTATTTGCCTGCTGCTTGATGAACCTGATCGCCACATGTAGCCATCCACACATGTCCACATTCTACCATAAATCATGTCTACATGCATGTGCTTCCCCGGTCAGTGACCAAGCTTCGCTCAGCACTAATGATGAACTGAAAGCAGCCAGAGTTGTTGAGAGCTGAACACCATTCCACATCGACCAATATGTTGACGACAACTGCAGGTAGTGTAACATTTAAATCTGCCTGGGTAATGAGACTGGTGTTGATGTCTGTTCTCCGAATACTTCTGCAATATATGGCTTAGGTTATTACAGTGGGAGCAACATTATTTTGTCTATCTGCTGGGCTCCAAATTTACCCAGTTCATGGACTCAAACAATTTCTATTCGAGTAATGAGCACCACCAAATGTGGGGCAGATGCTATCACTCTGTAGATCACTGGCAGAAATCAAGTCGGTACCCTGTTGCTCAGGCATCAAGGCTGCCACAATCAATCTTGTCACTGGCTCTGGCTTTCTCTAACAGCTGGTTGACACCCAGTGCATCCATTCAAAAGGAAGTGCAAAGTAGTCACCTGACATGTTTAGCCAACTCTTCTACAAATGCATACAGAAGTCCACAGTCAGGCACTCCACAGTTCAAGGTTGACAGTCTGTGGAGGTCTCTCAAGTAGACATCTAGATTTATTTGAATTCAAGCGTCTCACTACAAACTGGTTGAATACTATGAATGGATCTTCCAATCTTTGCCGATGCAAGAAAAACAAATTTTTTAAGCAAAATTTAGAACATGCTTGAAAAGATTAAAAAAAATAATCAAAAAATACTTTAGTACTTAATTGTAATAATAACATGAACATTTTAAAATTTAGTTTTATTTTTGTTTGGGGTCTTTTTTCATCATGGTATGCTCTTTTTAGGAAATTTTTAGAGGGACCTAAAGTTTTTAAAATATTCTGTATTAATTTTTAAGGTCAAGTGATATTGTTATTAAATTAAAACTATTCACTAATCATAAATGAAAATGCTCATTCCAATTCAACAGACCATAGTAAAAAAAAATTTGGTATTTTTTGTTTTTTGTCTGTAAGCATAACAACATATTTTTTTATGAACATCCATACATGACATTATGAGAAAGTAGGTATCTCCACAAAAAAAAAACATCATGATGTAAAAAAGGTCCCAAACTCAATAAAAACAAAGTTTTGTCATCAAAATGTTTATGTTATTATTAAGAGTAAAGACCAACATATTTTTTATTACTTTTTGAAATTCTTTAATCATTTCTAGCATGTTTGAAATTTTGGTTAAAAATGTTGTTTTGTTTACGTCAGCGGCTGATGTAATAATTACAATTAGTTTTTTTGGCGCTTTTTCTATTGAAAACACATTGATTTGGAAATTCTTGCAAAAAATCAAATAATTGTCAGATTTTAATGAAATTTTCAGGACTTATTCACAAATGAATGAAATTATTTTACAAATTTGCTTTTTTTTTTTAGAATTTATCTTTTTTTTTTTACATATATTAACATCCACTTAATTTCATGAAATTTTGAGAAATTCAATTTTTCAGGCAGGGATTTTTTATTATTATTTAAAAGCAGGACTCCTTGGTGAATGTAAATCATCAATTTTTTTTGTAAAACAGTTATCTCGTTCACTGATATTCTGCTCTTGTAAAATGAAAAATGCAATAAAACTATAAAATTATGTAATTAGAAAAGCTTTTAAATGCTTTGATAAATAAGATTTATTAAGGACACTATTGTCTTAATAAGAAAATTTTTTTCCATGATTAAGTTTTACAAGAATTATTTCATTTTTGTAAAATTTTAATTAAATAATTTATAGTATTAAAAAATAATTTAAAATTCTTCATTATTTTAAGGCGGCAGTTTGGTGATATTGTTAAGTAAAAATTACATTTATGAATCAAAAATTGAAAAGTTTTTAACAGTCATTTGCACCCAATATTTAAAAAAAATGTTTTTTTTTTAATTTTTAGTGCATAAATGTTCCCAATTTCTAACTATGATAAGCTATAAATGATATTATCCTTTAAAAGTTCACATGATTTAAGAGTATGGTGGAGTAATGGATAGTGGCTCAAATTGAGGAATTGAAGAGCAGAGTTCAAATTCCAGTCGAATCAACTACATTCACTTACGCACTAATACCCTTGGGAAAGGTAGGAATCCTCTTGTTCTCCCCCCACCCCCAGCTATGGTAAATAGCAGGACAGACTGGGTTCTATAGCTTTAGATGGAAACTGGTCTACCACAGAAAAGAATGGCAACCTACTGCAGGAAAAAATCTGCCTCGTCAGTCATGTATTGAAAGATACATGATCGCCTAAGTCACATGGCACATAACTGAACTGACTAGCACTCTGCAATTCTTTCATTTCATTATTCAGTTCTTTTTCATCATTAGCATCTTTCCAAATCATCCCTTCAAAATTACAAAGTAAGTTTTACTTTTTTTAATTACTATCTCACTAAATATTTTCATTTTATGTATTTATTTTAGTTTGGGTCATACTTCAATTAAGTAATTTTTTGTTTAACTTAAGAACCTAGAACTTCAAACTTAACTAAAAGTCAATAAAATATTAAATAATTGCTGAAAATAAGTTAATTTGTAAAAATTACTAGGTAGTTAAAAATCAAAACAATGTGTTCACTTAGATTTCGTAAATTCATGTCAATTCTGGTCATCCATACTAGCTGTCATCACCTCAGAACTTATTGATACATCAACAAATATAAAAGAAAAACAGGACCCATCGTTAAGAAGATTTTTAGAAGATTTTTAAAACTGATAAATAAAAGAAATTTATAAACAAAACAAAATTAAGAAAATGGTCTTGTATAGGTATGTTCAATAAATTGCCAAAAAAAAACCCCAAAACAAAACAAAAAAAACCCCAAAATAATAAACGTGATAGCATGATGAAAAAAGGCCCCAAACTTAATAAAAACAAAGTTTTATTGTGAAAAAGTTTATGCTATTAATAAGAGGGAAGATCAAAGTATTTTTGAATTATTTTTTAAAACTTTTTATTCCTTTTTAGCAGGTTTGAAATTATAGTTGAAAAACTATTTTTTATGTCAGTGACCGCATAATATTTAGCATTAGTCTTTTTTTTAAGCACTTTTTTCAGTTGAAAACATTAATTTGGAAATTCTTGCAAAAAGTAAATAATTGTTGGATTTTCATGAGCCTTTCAGAACTTATTCAAAAATGAATTATTTTAAAATGTTTGTTTTTTAGAAAGTCATGGTAAAAATATTTTTTTTTACATGTGACACAAAAATTTTTTTTAATTGAAAAACTCAAATATGAGCATCTTTTGTAATTTTTTTTTTTAAATGCAGTAGACTTTGAAGAATATAAATCATTGATTTTTTTTTGTAAATTGAGTAGCGTTTCTACTTCCTTTTTTCGTTCTGAATTGTAAAATACAAAAGCCAATAAAACTAAGACATTATTTAATTAAAAAAACTTTTTTGGCTTTTTATAAAAATATATTAAGGACATTATTGTCTGAGGCCAAAATATTTTTTCAATGAAAAATGAATTTTTACAAGAATTGTTTTCTTTTTTTTCAACTGTAAATACAGAATGTGATAAAGTTGTTAAATATTTTAAAATTAAATTTGAATATGAGCATCTCTGGAAATGCTCTTATTAAAAGATCTATTTTTACACGTCATAAACTTGAAAGCTTATTACAATCTGTGACGCATTCTATTTATACAATAATATTTTAATATGCCAAAAAATGTATAAAAAAACGTTTCTGGCAATACTACGGAGGCACAATTCAGAAATAATGTTCCATGTTTTAAGAGTTGTTTCCCCTGAGAGCGCAGATCTAGTCTCATAAATTGCATTAAATTCATATCCAATTCTCTGATTGACACATTTTTCAAAATTTTTAATTTTTTTTTTTTTTTTTTTTTAATTTTTTTTTACATATTTCACCAAATATTTTTTTTTCATTTTTTAAAATTATAATCAGTTTTTTCTTTTTCAGTGAGAGACATACTGCAATTATTAATTTTTCTTTTTTAGATTCAGTTTTAGGGATGGAAAAAGTACAGGCTTTGGACATATCTTCATTAAAAATTACCTAAAAAGTTAATAAAATATTAGACTTTTGAAAGTATTTAATTTTTAAGAATTACTTTATCTGGTTCACTTAAAATTTCAAAATAGTGTCACTTCTGCCCAATAAATTGCCCAGACGTTAGTTGTTGATACATTGACATAAACGTCAATTCACACCTCCAAAACCAATCACCATGGTTAGAAATGGTTCTCTTTTTTTCTGATAAAAAATTAAGTAATGTTTGTTTTAAATTACATTAAGTATACTTTAAATTTTCTAATTTTGCTAAAATAACTTTTGAAAAAGTATAAATGAACTTTACAAGGTTTTTAAACAGAGAATTTTACTTTTGTTTACAAAACTGTCAAAAATGGCTGACATGACTGATTTTATGTAAATTTTGATGATATAAAAAAAAAAAAACAAGATTTTAACTAAAATTTTGGACGTGCTAGAAAGTATAAAAAATATTGAAAAAATACTTTGGTCTTTCCTCGTATTAATAACAAAAACATTTAGATGATAAAAAATTGATTAATCAAGTTTAAGCCCTTTTTTTTATCAGGGTATGCTCTTTCTTAGCAAAGTATTGAACATCTCTTGTAGAAATGTTCTGAAATCTGCCAAAAAATTCAGATTCTGATCCATATAATTTCTACTTGAAATATACCAGAATATTTTACTAACAGGAAATAGTAAATTTAATCATTTAGCTTTCAATTAAAGCTGAAATGAAATCTTCAAGAATGCTTTTTCATTTTTAAAAATTCATTTTAAAACTTAGGTATCGAAAATTTAGTGGAGGTACCTATCAGAAAATACTAGTGGTACTGATAAATTTAGAATTTATTGGTAAGTTTTTATAACAGTTTCCCAACAAGCATCTTTATAAGTAAAGATAAAAAATTCAAGAGATTTTAAAATGAATCTGGGAAAAACTTTATATATGAAAATGATTTTTCATTTAATTCTCATTAGCTTTGGTAGGGTAATTTGCAGTGTAATCCCCGTGCTCTGATTCTAATAAAAAAAAAATCCCAAATAGCTACATTTAGGTGTAAATTTACATGCTTAATTTGAAAATAACAAAGAAATTTTGATGAAATCTACCATTTCGGAGTTATCGACAATAAAAGTTTGAACTCATTCGCAAACTCATTTGGAGTACTTATGCAGGGAAGCTTACTTAATTAACGGCCTTTTTAGTGATCTTACTCATCCCAATTACTGTGCAAGAGTTAAGGTTACCGCTAAGGGTAGGGGTTAGGGTTTTTGGTAAATTTAAGTTTTTTAGAAAAGCAATGACAAGTGTTGTTTTTTTTTTTAAATAATAAAACAAATAGTAATTAAATAAATAAAACAAATTGTAATACTAATGAAATCTTATTTTAAGGTACTTAATAATCATGCATTGTAAAACTACAAAATTTAATAAAAAAATAATTGAACCTTAAATTTGTTCTTGTTAATATTATTTTTAGCATCTTTTTATCTTGTAAATCGTAATAATTATTTATTTAAAATCTTTTTAAATTTCGCGCATTAATTAAGACAAGTGAAGCCTCCGCACATAATAGATCCGCGACAAATGTATGTAAACAACGCCAGTAATGGCTGCCGTGTTGTAGGCGCGACGCGAATGAGTCCGAACTTTTATTGTCGATAACAGTAGATTTTATCAAAAGTTCTTTGTTATTTTCAAATTAAGCACCAAAGTATAACTATTCGGGAAATTTTTATTAGAAATTTAGCGCTCTGATTACACTGCAAATTATCCCCCTCGGTAGAGGCTATTATTATGAAAGTGAAATTTATATTCAAAGAAAGTTATTTTTCGTTTTGGAAATGTACACAAAAAATTCAACAGTCAACCCCCAACATTAACGGCGATAAGTCGAAGAATATTTTCAATAAAAATGTCGGTAAAATACATAATTTGTTTGTTGATTTTTCTTTTTTAATTACCTTTCAAATAAAACCGAAATGTAACCAAATTTCTTTCAGAGAAGAAATTTAAATTATTTAAAATGTGTTTTTTTGGAAAGCGTAGGACGTCGTCCGTAATGGCTCTAGTCTCACTTACCTTTCAGAATGAATTCCAAACAATAACAATAACAAATAGGATTAAACTGCTGTTGTTGTTGGACTTGATATTTCTTTCTCAAATTCGACAATATTTTATAATCAATAAAACTTTTTCTTTTTGAAGAAATTGCAATTACAAATGATTAAATATTTGAAAATAGAACGGATGTAGTTTCTAAACAGAACAAAGGAATTACCCTAACCGGTGTCACAGAAATTTTGTTCCTTGCTCAAAAATAGTTTAGGTACAGACAATGTGTCAGAACATTGTATCGCAATTTCAATCTGATCTTTTTTTTTTTTTCATCAAATTTTATTGCTGAAGAAAAATGAAAACAACAAAAATTAAAACCCTCTTCAAAATTCAATATTTCTTCAAGAGATTTGTTTCAAAGAAAATTAGTAAATTTAAGAATTAATTTACAGAATTTGGTAAAAAAAAAAAAAAGTAATTTTTACTTTTTCCTATCAAGGTCACACATCAATGACATTTGATTAGTCTTATTTTTTTTATAACATTTTTTTTATTAATTCTTAAATGGCAAGGTAAATATTTATATATGTCTTACCAATTATTTCATTATTCTTACTTATTTGGTGATATTTTAAGTATTAAGGTATATAGGTTAGTTTTATAACTAAATTTTATTCATTGTGGTTTAAATATGAGTATATATACAAATACACACACACAAACATATATATAATTTCTCCAGTGTTTGTTTAAAAATAGGAAAAAAGATAACTCGATGCTGTAATGGCAGAGCAAATTATACAAATTACAATTTTTTATGCAAATCTGGCAACAGTTTCAGTTATGTGCCATGCATTATACATGCTTAGGCGATCATGTATCTTTCAGTACATGACTGACGAGGCAGATTTTTTTCCACAGTAGGTTGCCATTTCTTTCTGCGGTAGACCAGTTGCCATCCAAAGCTATAGAACCCAGTCTGTCCTGCTATTTACCCATAGTTGGGTGAAGGGAGAAGAAGAGGATTCATACCTTTTCCAAGAGTATTAGCACGTAAGTGAATGTAATGGATTCAACTGGAATTCAAACTCGGATCTCCTACTCCTCAATCCGAACCGCTATCCATTACTCCACCGTAGTTTACTAAACCATTCCAAAGTGAAAGAATACAATTCACCAACTGCTTTAGCCAAGGTGATTAGTGTCCACTCTTCATTTAAGATTTCTTCATTACAGAGCACTTAAATGTTTAACCTCAATTGGAACTGATGAAAAGTTGGACTTATTTTTATCTATATTTCTGGCACATTGTCTTCTTTCACACAAAAATCTCAAATAATGTTAATTCCCCACTCAAATTATTTTGATAGAGGATATTTGAATATTTTATCCATTCATTTTTTTCCCCTTCCCCAATAGGAGTAGATATGTTCGCCTATCATCCGGTTCACACTCCTCCCTAGTTTTTGAACACGAGAAGAGGTTTCCTGTTCTCTCTAAAGTCTACTTCCATACTGTGCTTCTGATGTTTCTGGCTGAAATCTGTAATGTTATTCACTAAATCCTGACCTCTTCAGGTCTACAGTTAAGCGTTACCTTTCCTGCATAGCCCCAAGAACTTCATTTCTTGCCCTTGTTTTCACCAATACAACACTGCACAGTTACCCTCTACTGTGAGTGGCTCTTGGGTCTTGTATTATGTGAACACTAGTAAGAAAAAAAAATTAATATCAGTCTATATTTCTGAGATAAATATTATAAGTTTTTTTACTATACATACTTCGGTCTGAAATTCACCACTGAAACTAAATTCTTCAAAAAGTCGATTATCTATATTGTAAGGTGTGGTTATATCCTTGCCTATCAGTCTTGAAAAGAACCATTCTGTCATCTCCCTTGAGATAAGAGCCCTGGTTATGGCGAGAATATACCTAAGATTTTAGTAAGTGTAACATCCAAGAGAGTTGTCGGGACCGAAAAGAAGATATTTATCCGGTTTGGTTTCTTATAAATTAAAAAATATTGACCAGAAAAAATCTCATTCGATTTGTATAACAAAACCAAAAAAAAAACTATCAAGCAAATGACTCAGATTTCAGCATAGTGTCCATCCATTGTTTATAACTGCAACACTTGAAAAAAGCCAGTGATACTACTCTTCCTTGCCGATGTATGGAAACCCTGAAAGAAATGCCTAATAACAAAAATATAAGAAAAAAAAAAAAAAAACTTTTCAAAGGATACAGGTAAAAAGTCACAGGAAACAAAAAGAAACAGGGCAAGGTTAACACACAGCAGACAAAATTCCAGCATCTACATATCACAAAAGTGAACAAAATCCCCATCTCATAAATTGAGAATTCAAATTTTAATATCAAATTGAGGCTTTCTGATTGGCAGGATGAATTAGGCAGGTATACTGCCAAAAATTTTGATGGATTAGGCCGAGATAATGATTTCAGCAAAATTTCTTCATTAAAATCTATGAGTCTCATTTTCAAAACCAGTAAATTCCAAAAGGTAATATATAGTTTGGAATAAAAAACATTTTTTATTCATATTTCAAGTAATAGAATGTGTTCCAGTATTAATCTTTTTAAAAGTCATCATTGTTCTATTTTTTTTAAATTATAAATAATTGCTATAAAAAATAAACAATTGTTACTTTTTAAATTATGGGACACCATACTTACAAACAGAATCAATTCAGTGTTGAGTTGTGAACACGAATTTGAGTCACTGTTTATCAACTTCAAAAATGTTTCAAAAAATGCATTTATAAATAAGATTTTACAACCATTATGACAATGGTTGTGCCTTTTGCTATGGTTGGAAGAATTTTTCAGCAGTGAAGATTAAAGGAATTGGATTAATGTCTTTTTCGTTTAAGAGACAAAAAGAAACCAGAAAAATTATGCCTGATTAAAAGAAATTCAGTAATTACTCCAAAATATACATATATGCTCGAACAAGCAGTTTTAAATGTATATATGTTTATTTATTGCAGTATAAAATAACAAACATAATTTGGCAAAGTTTGACAAATGTACCCAGAAATAAATCCAGTGTGTCAAAATGAGTTTTCCTCTTAACACTACGATCACTGTACACAAGGTACTACCAAACGATTTGTTTACTTTCCTTTAGGAAAGGAAATAAACATTACTTTTTTAAATGCGCAAAAATCAGGGAATTATAAGAATTAATCAAAATTTTTGGCAGTTATTCATTAATGAAAGAATTGTGTACTGAATAGCTTATTTTATTAGAAAACCTTAGGATCTGTTACCCCACACATTTCAATACATTGTAAATAATTTTAATTTTAGTGGTTGAAGTCAAACATTTTTTTACATTTTTATGAAGAAAAATTCCTGAAGATTTTATTTCAGTAAAAGCTTTTGCAATATCAAAGTAACCTGCTTTAAATTTTTAACCTGAACTTGGTGCTTGAATAATTCAATAAAATATAATTTTCTTGAAAATTTGACAGTTTAAAATCTACAAAGAATCTTAATTTAAAAAAAATTACTTGTAATATTTCAGTGAGATTTTGAAATTTTTCCATTTGTTGATGAAAAAGAGATATTTTTTTTAAACTGATGTGCTTGAAAAAAATTAAAAAATTAATGGCATTTTCATGAGAAATATTTTTAAAATTATCTTATATATTTGTGTAACATGTGACCTTTGAAGACCTAATTTTGAAGCTGATTTGACTACAGCAAATGTATATCATTTGTTCAGCAGCATAGCCAGGGCCAACAGTACATATGCTAATTTTATATCTTGTGTATGATGCAACCCTCTTAAAATTAGCTTCAAAATTAGTTCTTCAAAAGTCACAATATACAGTATTTTACATATGCCATTTTTCATTTATTTCAGTTTCCATAGTCATACACCATTTTATGGAGTCATTTATGTAATTTATAAATTCTGTGGGAAGTGAGTCTCAAAAGGGGAGGTGTTGTGGTAAGATCCAGTTAACCTCCTATCATGAATGGATCAGTCCATTCATAATAAGTAGTCCTGGGTAATTGTCAAAGGAAAAATAATAGTGACTTGTCTAGCTGAGTATTAAATACTACTATGATGACTGTTAAATGTGTCTTGCTACACCCCAAATCACAACATTTAGGTACTGTAAAAAAATAAAAGTAAAGACAAAAATTGTATCAAAATGCATTTAAAACAATGAAAAATATTTCTTGAAGCTTTTCATCCCAAGCTAAGAGATTAAACTTAATATTTCTGATAAGCAAAATACTTTCTGTATTTCAAATCACATTTAAATTGATTACAATCATTTTTCTAGTTAATAAAATCATCCATATTGACAGATTTGACAGCACAACATAATTCTCTTTATTAAAAATCTTTTACAAATAAAATACTTTATTTGAGGAAGATTGATATGATTATTTTTTTCTCTGAAAAATTACAAAAGGATTTTCACAATAAATTTTGTTTTTAGTTTTGAGAAATAAAAAAAATGATACCTAATTAAATGAAATCCAGTAATTACTCCAAAGTATACATGACAAGGACTTTTATATGCATGTAATATCTAGCCGCTTATATTCAAGTATACCTCTCACCATCCTGACAAATCAACCACGGTGAAATTCAAACCCGGCTCTCATGGTCAGAACATTCTAAACACTTGGCCATGTAACACCAATTATGATAAAAAAAATAGACACATATAGAAAAAAGTTACATGTAATATTACTTGCATTTGTTGATAACAAAAGACATCTTTTTTTTTATCAAATTAAGATGTATTTGCCAAATTAAAAACATTCATGGTATTTTCACATTAGAAATAGAATTAAAAGAATTTTATTTCCTTATTTTTACAACTGTAAGATTATTTTTTGTATGGAATATCAAATAGGTAATAGTTCTGAAACATCTCCCTTTTTGATTAGTAGCAATAACAGAAATTATTAGCTTTATAAAATTTGTGTGTTCAACACTGGAATGTTTGCATATATTGTCTAGAGAAGTCTGATGTTATAATGTTCAGAGATCAGAGTTCAAATTGCACTTGAACTGTCACACTAATGCCATTGGGAAAAGCAGAAAATGATTCACTTTTTGTTTGTCAAACCATTAGATACCTTTAAACTCTTTCTTTTCTCTCATATACTCAACTGGTGAAAAGACTACAAATGTATGAAAATTTGGACCTTTTTTTTTTTATTAAGAATATATTGCACAACACTATACTATACTGACTATATTTATAGAAGTGTATATGATAGGGTGCAGAATTTCAAACAAATATGACACTAGAAATCTCAAAAAAGAAAATTTTCTGAAGTGGAAATAAACATGTTTTTTGTGGGATGAATTTTGGGAAAATTAAAAAAAAGAAGAAGAATAAAGAAGAGGCCAAAAATAATATGAGAAACAATATATGTATCTAATGTAAGTCAAAAACAAACAAAACAACTATCAGCCAGTAATAAAATGGTTCACAAGAAGGAATAATGTCCATACACAAAGGGATACAGTACAGTGGTTATAGCATCCTGAAAGTGAAGTGGCAAGCAAAAAGTTCAGGATTGTGCTCCATTTAGAATATTAAAAAAATTATTTGATTTTAATTCACTGTAAAAAAATAATTCAGAATCATTAAATACTAGATAATGTTTTCTTGTGTCTTTTAAATGATGGAGGACTTGTTTGGCTCACATCACATGATCCATAGTCACTTTTGATGAATATTGTAATAATCTTGTCACAAAATAACATATATTTTGATGAGTCTATCAACTATTTCTCAGTCATATTTTTCATCTGCTGGTTCAGAGTGATTTTCTCCATTATGTTGATAATTCACAAGGAGTTGATTCGGATTTACAAACTTTTAATCCAAATGTGCTTAGAATCTTTCTTTCATATAATAATTGGCATATTCAGATTGATTTTAAAAAATATGAATTGTTTACCTATAAAGAAAGAAAGCTATCTGAGATCAGCCATTTTGAATTGTTCATTTACAAATCATTTTAAAATTGATTTATGTAGAATGACAATTTGTGGCCCTCAGGATATTATCAACCATAATGAACCTCATATTTGTAATATTTTTATATAAATGCAGGAGAAGATGGACACAACCTGGCCAGTTAAATGTGTGTAGTGCAATATTGCAATTTTATCAACTCTTTTAAGTTTGTAACTTTTATAATCACCATACAAGATTTTCATCTTCTTACTGGTAGTAAGATTATCTTCTAGCTGTCATACACAAAACAATCAATCAGGGAATTTAAGTATGTGATTTTTACATTCATTTGGTGGACAGATAAACTGCGTTGAGTAGCTAATTGCATTAAAGTTTTTTACAGACAATATTTTTTGCTATTTCTCATGGGGAATGTTTCATTATTGTTTTTCCAGGCTTTTGTGAGGAGCTTTGCCAACTAAGTGAACTGTGTATTATTCATTGCCATTTTTAATAGTTTAGCCATGCTGACTTCTAACAAAATCCATCATGTGATTCAAGATGAGAATTTTTAGAAAATTAACAGGTCACTTTATAGAGTGTGTTAACATGTGTTCTTGTAGTGAGGATTTAAAAGAAAAACTTACTCCACATATTTCACAGTGGAAATGGTTTTCTCCTATGTTTTCCTGTATTTCTCTCATGTGTGTTTTGCTGTTTGAATGATGATTTTGGAAAATTTAAACCCACAGATTTCACAATGGAATGGTTTCTCGCCAGTGTGTTTATACATGTGTAGTTTGAGAGATGAATTTTGGGAACACTTAAATTTCACAATGAAAGGTTTCTCTCCAGTGGAATGGTTTGGGAACAAATAAATCCACAGATTTTACAAATGGTTTCATGTGCTGTTTTTTTTAAATGTACATTTTGGGAAAACTTAAATCCACAGATTTCACACTGGAACCGTTTCTCACCAGTGTGCGTTAACAGGTGTTGTTTGAGATTTGCATTTTGGGAAAACTTAAATCCACAAATTTCACAGTGGAAACGTTTCTCTCCAGTGTGTGTTAACATATGACTTTGGAGTGATGACTTTAAGGAAACTCTTATTCCACAAATTTCGCAGTGGAATGGTTTTTCTCCAGAGTGAGTTAACATATGTTTTTTGAGGGAGGAACTTTGGGAACACTTAAATACACAGATTTGGCATTGGAAAGGCTTCTCTCCAGTGTGTGTTAACATGTGTTTTTTGAGAGTTGAATTTCGGGAACATTTAAATCCACAGGTTTCACAGTGGAAAGGTTTCTCTCCTGTGTGTATTAACATGTGTCTTTTGACTGACTTTTGACTGGAAAAACCAGCTCCACACATTTCACAGTGGAATGGTTTCTCTCCTGTGTGTGTTAGCATATGTTGTTTCAGATCACAAGTTAGGTAAAACTTAAATCCACAGATTTCACAGTGGAAACATTTATCAACATGGTTTATTAACATGTGTCTTTTGAGTGATGATTTAAAGGAGAAACTTATTCCACAGATTTCACATTTTAAACCTTTACCTCCAGAGTGTACAGACATGTGCTTTTTAAGAGTAGAATTTGTTGCAAACTTAGATCCACACATTTCACATGGAAAATGTTTCTCTCCAGTGTGAGTTAACATATGTCTTTTGAGAGTTGAATTTAGGGAAAAATTGCGTCCACAGATTTCACAGTTGAAATGCTTCTCTCCAGTGTGTGTAAACATGTGTCGCTTGAGATGTGCATTTTGAGAAAAGTTGAATCCACAGATTTCACAGTGGAAACGTTTCTCCCCAGTGTGTGTTAACATGTGCTGTTTGAGATGAGAATTTAAAGTAAACTTACGTTCACAGATTTCACAGTGGAATCGTTTCTCTCCAGAGTGTGTTAACATGTGTTGTTTGAGACCTGAATTTTGGGAAGATTTAAATCCACAGATGTCACAGTGAAAACGTTTCTCTCCAGTGTGTGTATACATGTGTCGTTTGAGATGTGAATTTAGGGAAAACTTAAATCCACAGATTTCACAGTGGAAACTTTTCTCTCCAGTGTGTGTGAGCATATGTTTTTGGAGTGATGATTTTAAGGAAAAACTTGCTCCACAGATTTCACAATGGAAAGGTTTCTCTCCTGTGTGTGTTAACATGTGCTTCTTGAGAGATGAATTTTGGGAACACTTAAATTCGCATATTTGACAATGGAATGGTTTCTCTCCGGTGTGTGTTAACATGTGATTTTTGAGAGATGTAATGTGGGAACAATTAAATCCACAAATTTTACAATGGAAAGGTTTCTCTCCAGTGTGTGTATACATGTGTTGTTTGAGTGATGATTTTTGGGAACACTTAAATCCACAAATTTCACAGTGGAATGGCTTCTCTCCAGTGTGTGTTAACATGTGCTGTTTGAGGTGAGAATTTAGAGAAAACTTACGTTCACAGATTTCACAATGGAAACCCTTCACTCCAATGTGAGTTTTCATGCTTGTTTTGAAATTTGAATTCATGAAAAATGTAACACCACTGATTTCATAGAAAATGGTTTTCCCTGTTTGTGTTTTGTTATATCTTTCCTGTATGGACCTAAAATTATCTACTAATCCACAAATTCTGCAGTGTAAGAATGCTGTTCTTGTCATAAATATTCATCCTGCTTCAGATATTCCTGAAGATGCAATCTGAAAAAGAAAAATATATTAACTGAGGACTGGAGTAAGAATACAGTCTATAGTTTTGCTAAACTGGTTCATAAAAAATATATTTTTTCAAGCATTTTCTGAAAGCTGCAGCCATAATTATCGTAAATGCACCATTATACTATATATGTTGGTCAAACAAAAATGTCATTTGTTAATTTAAATGAATCTGTGATCAACTTGGGAACAAAAAGAAATGAAGGCAGAAAGATTTACAAATTAGTGTTTAAATCTGACACATTATACAGTTCATCCTGATTGAAATTAAGAGAAATCAGATTTCATTTTGGCTAGTGCAAATCTGCCACCAGATTATTATTATTATTATTAAATCATGTATCAGTAGACATGGATGTGTGGGTGTTAGAATAGGCAATGGATCAGAAAAAACAAAATCAGCAAACTAGACTAGGAAAACTACAACTTTGAATTCAAAATCATGTATGCTATTATGCCAGATACCTGCTACATTCAAAATTCACCCATAATTGTTAAATGAATCCATGTGCATTGGTTTAGGGTTACTTACAACCTTTTGAATGTGGAACAGAAAGACGTGACCTCTTACCTCAACATAGTGTAGCAGATAAGAGAACAAGATTATTGCAGAAAAAAGGAACAGCTGCAGAAATGAACTGGGCAGTCTCTCACACACATACACCCCCCATAGAGAATGACACATCTGCATCACCAGATTTGGTGTGGGATGACAACAAGGTCTGTAGACCACAGCGTGGGTGAGAAGTGATGAAATATTGGTGAAAATAAAATGTAAATTAATATTTTGCCTGTCCTGTGTAGCATATATGATAGTAAAGGCAGTTTGAAAACAAATCACAAAAAAAAATAAAGATTCAAAGTCTTATCTTGTGTTATCATTTAATTGGCAACACCCATTCATTAAGCACTTCTTATAGGCACATGGCCAAGTGGTTAGAACATTCATATTCTGACCATGAAACCTGGGTTTGAATCTCACCATGGTTGCTTTTTCAGGGAGGAGACTTCCTGATGTCATTGGATTGGTGTGGTCAATCCCAGCATGCAGCACCTTTGGAATGTGCCTGAAAATCATACCATGGGCTGACCCAAGTCTTGTGAGTGAAATTGAGTAGATGGAACCCTTGGGGACTCTAGTAGTACTAGCATGGAGTCCCAAGTCATCGTTGCTGAAGGCTTGAGTGTGCTCGCCTTGCTCAAATTGCTGATCACACTAGGCAACACTGTCTTTCCCAGAAACTGTAACTAAGGTCGGCTCAGCATAGTTGCAGGATAAGCTGCAGGTTGGCTCTGTGGGTGTTGAATGAACAGAAATGTGCCTGAGCAGGCACCTGCAATAGGGATTAGCTAGCCATGCTAGTAGAAGGGTATTCTTGAATATGAGTGGTCACCTATACAACCACTTATTAAGTATGGCATGAAAAAAATGGAAGCTCCAATATCTTTATGAAAATGCCATGGCGATTTACAAAAAAGAAAATCAGTCAAAGGTTTGTACTTAATACTGAAATAATGATAACAAAATTTGTGTGTTAAGTTTTTCTGCTCAAGTGAAATCATGAATTCATTATAAAAAAATATTCTAAGGGAAGTTAGGCTGGTCCTTTGACCTGAATGTGGATATCTTGTATCATTTAACCTGTATACATAGAAAATGGAACATGATCTGTCTATCCTATCATCTTGGACTGAATTCATTTATGACATTTTCATCACTTTTTTTTTTTCAAAAAGCCAATCACAAAGCATAAAACCAAATATCATAACTGAATCAGAGTATGAGCAAATTTATGAACTGAATGTGTTGCTTAAAGAATTTACAGCCATTCTGTTCAAATGCTTTCACCATACACCAATGTTTCCATGAGACACACAAAATCAGGCAATATAATTCAATCAACTTAAACCAGAAACACTTTTAATGTGAAATTTACTTTTAGAACTTTTTCAGATATATATTGCTAAAAGGATTCCATGAGAAAATACATCAGTTTTCTTTTTAACATACTCTTTTTTTTTTATTTTATTTACACATCAATATTAGGGCAGGTTGATTTTGGAACTGTGGAAATGCGATAGTTATGATAGATGGGATTTGGTATGATAAATAATGATACAAAATATTTTTTCCCAAATCATTACCATTAAGCAAGCAAATTACTTTAAAGGATGAAAATTAGAGCTTTGGCATCTGCTTTCTGGTGATCAGTCAAAGATTTACTTCCATCAAAAAGTTCTGTACTGTTGGGGAAAGAAAAATGTGTAAATGTCATTTAATAAAAAAAATTGTCAATTGAAATATTTTCATTGTTCTCAATAAATCAAACTAAATAAGGATTATGAATAATGAAAAAATATTCACTTGTAAAGGTGAAATGGAGATTAAATATATTGTATTTATGTAATTGACAGGGATAAACGATCACTTTTTCCTCTCTATCATGGAATTCAGGATTTGTTATTTTTCAGTAGAAAAAATAGACGAATTTGAATTATCAATAAAACAACATAAAACTGAGAAATTTCTTCATATTAATGATAAGATAAAATAATATTATCTCCGGAACTTTCTTTGATGGTTAATTTAAGTTTACACCATTTTACAAGAGTCTTCTTGTTATTGTTTATTATTGTATGAAATTCTAACTGTTGTTTGTTTTTAAGTGTAAAAATGATTAGTATTTTTCTTATTTTTATACAAGTCTTAATTATTTGAAAAAGAAAAGAAAAGCTTGTTTAATCTACATAATTTTATATATTTAAGTGGTGTTAATTCAAACATTTGTTTTCCCACTGAAGAAATTATATTTCCATTTTTAGGTAAGTAATACTGTTTTGTTCTTTTAACTTAAATTTTATCTGATGATTTTGCTGGAAAGTGCAATACAGAAAATTGACAAACAAGGCACATAGTCTGCACTTGTCCTCCTAACAAAAAGCTAATGTTAATTCTATTGTTGTTTTTTGTTTGCTTTGTTTAATTGATTTGTACACTTCATAATGTGTGACGTCATTGTTTACAATTGGATACGCATTGAGCAGATATAAATGTATGAGAGAAAACCATGGAGAATTGTAGTTTAAAAACAGTAAAATTGACATTGCTAACTGAAACGTTTCTCTGTGGGTAAAGCACATCAGGCTATAAGACAGTCCCTTATAGGATACAGGTTTGATTCCTGTCGGAGGACGCATATTTTCTATGAAAATTTCTCGGACATTCAGGCCGGTAATGTCATTAATACTGTTTATTATAAACAGAGCATTTACTTAAATATTTGTATCTATAAAAAGAACGTATAAACATCAAAAATGTCTTAAAATAATTGTCAGACTTTGTCCATTTCTTAATTAGTTGTCAATTTACAAGAATAATTTTAAGTTTCATTCAAATTACATAAAAAATATAACTAAGTACACATAAAATTTTCTAATAAAAACATTTTTGTTTTGTTTCAGAAGCAGCGAACCACCAAAGAAAAGATTGAAGAAAATTACTGCCATCAATTTTGAAGCCACACATTGGTCAACGTTGATTGACCTCTCACAAAGTGGGGTCTGTGAACCTGTGCTTGCAGAAAGTTTTTCAAACAATGAACTCCCAGAATCTTCAATGAATGGAACAAAATTGGAATTTTCAAATTTACCTGCACATTGACAAGGCATGGAAAGAGCTGTCAAATTAATGACCGAACCTTCACAAATTGTGCCTTGCTTCCTGTCCATACATAAGTACATTATAACCAAATAATTGTGCCACCAAATAAAACCTTCATTTACTGTGAAAGCAAACAACAGACATTTTAGTTCTATTATGACATAATTTTATATAGTGCAGTAGCTTTTAGCATGATGTTCAATAAACAATTCAAATTTAAAACATTTGTTCCTATAATTTATGCCCAGTAGTATTAATGTGTAATACACTTTTTGTCTATATATTTGTTAATTTAATTATAACCAAAGCAATGCAAGACACTTAGTAAGTGATTAGCCTTTTTTGTAATCTTTTACAATTTTTTACAGTTATTGTTTAATACAATAAAAAATAGCATATTTTGCTAGTGGTGATTCAAGCTTAGATTTCTCGTTTATATTTTCCTCTCATCGTATCTAATGAGAAAAATTAATTTTATCTGGAATTATTATTGAAATAAAAAAATTTTGAAGTCAGTTTGTCAGCAACATCCAGTGGAAATTAGGTATTTCTGTACATCTTTGTATATGATCTTAAAAACTAAATGCTCAGTTAAATTTTAAAGTTAGTATCAGTTCTTATCACACCAAACCCCAGCTTTCACTGCCCGTGTTGATTTTCTAAAAAAAAAAAAAAAAAAAAAAAAAAAAGAAGTGACAAATGAACCTTCCCTAATCAATATTCATGTGGAATGTAGCTTTATCCATATCTAATTAAACTGAAATGTTACCTTCAGTGTTTCACAACATTCACTGGCCGTCAACTTGTTCAAGAATCAAACTTACATGAACTTATATTTAATAACAAATCTCTGATGTAAAAACCATTCAAATATATATAATCTTTAAAAACCATATAAATGTTGATTTTGCTCATGACTTTTCTTTCGGGAAAGCTCTAACTGTGAAAGTTAAATGAGACATCATTAAACATGTGGAAAAGGGAAAAACACCAACAGACATTGCCTGGTTCCTTTGCTTAAGTTGTTCATCTGTCACATAAACCATGTACATATGTGTATACTTGGTGAGTTTCCTGGTAAGAGATAAGGCCATTATCTTGTTAAATTCCCGATAAAACAGTAAAACAAATTCACATTTCCTTTTGCCCCAGATATGCTGCTTTCTCCATGTAGTGTAAGAGAGACAACATCTTAAACTTCAACATCTCATCTATCAAAAAGGAATTACATCACTGACAATAATTATACAAGTAGCTTAAAGCAAATTCATTTTATTATATGTATTATATCTATGTCTTACATGTGTTATTTTAGTTCTAATTAGATTAACATAAGTCATAGAAATAGAAATTTTTATGTCCTAGATTATTACTTTACTATTGTATTAGCATGGGCGAGTGACAAAAGTGCTTATTCATAGAAAATCATGGGTACATTTTGAGGTAGACAGAAAATCATGTTAAAAATCATTGTAGGAATGGAACTCTGTCATAATTTGAGGAGCTAGTAAAATAACAGACAATTTTTAGCACGTTTTTTTTTTGTATGACACACATTAATTTGGAAAATCTTGCAAAAATAAAAATAAATGTCGGATGTTAATGAAACTTTCAGAAACTATTCACAGATGATCGAAATTATTATAAATAAGTTTTTTTTATTAAAGTCATGGCAGAAATATTTTTTATATTTATTAGCCCCACCCCTAACTAATTTTATGAAAATGCTAGAAATTCAATCGCATTGGGTTTAGTGATTACAATAGTTAAAAGCACAAGGCTTTGAGGAATTTCAATTAGGTTTTTTTTTTTAAATTGGATCCACACTACCTGAAAATCAGCTCTGAATTGTAACATACAAAACTCAATAAAATCAAATATATTATTTAATTTCAAATGCTTTTATTTGCTTTTAGTTGTTTTTATGAATATCAACAATATTTTCTGAAAGCAAAAAAATTTTTTGATGAAAAATGAATTTTTAAAACAATTATTTGTTATTTCTTTAATTAGAATAGATTTTTACATTTAAGTTGTTAAAATATTATAAAATTAATTAAAAGCTGCATCGGGTTTCCTAAGTGACCTTATGAGATAGATCTTTTTTTTAGCGTGTAGTAAATTGTATCATTTTGATTAATCAGAAGATTCACAGTAATTAAGAAATGTAATTTTGTGTTTATAATCGGGCTGTAATAATAAAGTAGGGAAGACCAACCAGAATACAATTAAGTTGTGTTATTTGAGTTAAACATTGTTCTCCGCTGTTAAGGCCTTTACTTTTGCAAAACACATGTAGAGAAGTTAATTATGATCATGTAAATCCATCAATACATCAATCATCACCTGTCAAATATTTACTTCTGCTTTGTTTTATTTTCAAATTACATCTTTTTGTCGCAGAAGATAAGTTGAGCTTGGTTCAAAATATTTTAAATTAAACATTATAATTTCTGATTTTCTTAAAATAAGTTTTGAAAAAATGATAATTGATTTTTGAAAGAATTTCAAAGTGAGATTTTCATCTTTTTTTTTTATAAAAATGGAAAAAAAGTGGATGCCATAATCGATTATCTGTCAATTTTGCTGACTCAAGAAAAGCAAGATTTTTAACGAAAATTTCAGACATGCTCGGAATGATTAAAAAATGTAAAAAAATACCCCCAAAATACTTTGATCTTTCCTCTTAATAATAACATGAACATTTAGATGATAAAATTTTGTTTTCGTCAAGTTTGGCGTCTTTTTCATTATGCCATGCTCTTTTTTAATGATCTCATGGAGTTACCTGAGTAAAAGTAAGAAGTGCCATGAGATCATTGGAAAATTTTATCATCAAAATGTTTATGTTTATTAAGAGGAAAGAACACGGTATTTTTTTAATTATTTTAAAAAAAAAAATTTCGTCTTTTTACAACATTTTAACTTTTGATTAAAAAACTTGGTTTCTCTTTACATTCAGGGGTCAATATCCAACGAAAAAAAAAAAAAAAAAAGTATTTCTTCAGGCAATAATGTGCTTATAATTTACAAAAGTAGTGAAAAGCTTTTTTAATTAAATAATGTCATAGTTTTCATTGCATTTTTATTTTACTTTTTTTTTTTTTCAATTTTTCGATGAAACTGTTTCACAAAAAAAAATTGATGCTTTATTTTCTCCAAAGTGTCCTGTTTTTTTTAAAACTAATAAAAAAAATCCTACACTTAAAAATTTAATTTCTCGAAATTTCATGAAATTATGTAAGTGGGTGGGTAGTAACATATTTAAAAAAAAAAAATTTTTTACCAAGATTTTCTAAAAATAAAAATTTCAAAAATAATTTTTAATTCATTTCTGAATATGTCCTGAAAGTTCCAGTAAAATCCGACATTTGAATTTTGCAAGAATTTCCAAATCAATGTGTGTTTTCTCCGGAAAAAAATGCTAAATAAAACAAACACTTTTTCTCTAGTTCGTCGCTGTCGTAAAAAAAAAAAAAAAAAAAACCAAAATTTCTAACGTGCTAGACAGGAGTAAAAAAATTTCAAAGAATAAGAATAAAATACTTTGGTCTTTCTTCTTTTAAACATTTTGATGACAAAACTTTGTTTTTATTGAGTTTGGGGCCTTTTTTTCATCATGCTATGCTGTTTTTTACGTGACCCAGTGGAGTTACCTTTGTTAATAGCACAAGGAAAGTAAATCATGGTTTTGACTGTTTTTTTTTTTTTTTTAATCGGTCCTCATCTACCTAAAAAAATCAGCTCTGAATTGTAACATACAAAAAAAAACTCAATAAAACAAAGACATTATTTAATCCAAATGCTTTTTAGGAATATGAATAATTGTCTGAAGGTTTTACTGTAAGATATATTTTATGAATAAAATAATAGCCACTTTTGTCTTAAGAAGAATTATTTAAAATGCATTTTTTGCTTACGTTGTTTTTATGAAGTCCGTGACGGCTTTTCACACTTACCTTCTCACAGCATAAAAAACATTTCATACAAAAACAAATCGGATTAAGTTATTGTTGAACTTGATATTCTTTTTCAAGATCGACAATGTTTTGTAATCAATAAAACATTCTATTTTTAAAGAAATTACAACTAAAAAAGATCAACTGTTTGAAAATAGAATGCATGTAGTTTCTGTACAGAACAATGGAATTACGGTAACCGGAGTAAAAGAAGAATTAGTTCCTTGCTTAAAAATAGTTTGAGCAAAAACAATATCAGAACATATCGCAATGTCAACCTGTTTTTTACTGATTTTTTAATAAAATTTTTATTATTGACGATAAGTTAAAACAACAAAATTGAAATTAATACCTCTTAAAAATTCAAGATCTTTCCAAGAGATTTGTTTCAAAGAAAATTAGTAAATTTAAGAATTAATTTTACAGAATTTGGTAAAAATGTAATTGTGAATACAATACTTACATTTTGCTTGTAAAAAAAAAAAACAAAAACAAAACCCCCCAAAAAACAGTATAACGAAAATAACGTATATTTACGCTCGGTCACCCATGAGATTTCATCTGGGTTACTCAGAGTAGGTCATTTTGTATTTGATTCTTTAGTTTTTCTTATCTTTTCTAGTAAATTTAGCTAGGGTTTGTTTGCTCATTGGCCCCTTTTATTTCTGTCCCTTTTTTTCCTTTTTAGTTTAACTCTCCATCTCCTCCCTCGTTAGGTGGTCAGTGATGTCAGTTCTCTGGTGGATGCAGGGCGCCTTTCGTTTCGCGTGTGTGCTTTTCGTATTTGTTGTTGTGTATGAATGAGTGTGTGCATGTGGGAATGCTTTGGAGTTTGGACTTTGGAGGAATGAATGTTTCCTCTATTTTCATAGGCCCGCATCGATTTCGTCCGGTTCTGCCACATTTTAAAGTTTGTGGTTTTTTTTTTTTTTTTATTGCTAACTCTTTTTTGTTTAGTTTCTTGTAAATATTTTATATGTCATATTGTATATACTCATTGGGGATCTTTTAAAAATTGTTGTTTTTTATGCCCCTCCCCACACAGACAATATTTGTACATAAGAGGACTGTTTAGGATTCTCATTGAGAAAAAGATGTATTTTGGTGGATGTAGTGAAAGGTATGGATAAATGTGTTGTTTTGGTGATAGGAATATTGTTTTTTTTTGTATGATAGGGTCAGTGGTTGTGGCTAGCTAAGTTTTATATTAAGACAAGTGATGACCGTCCTTTTCCCCCACCCCCTTTTTTGGCCTTGTATTTTTACAATAATAAATATTGTCAGTGATGTCAGTTCTCTGGTGGATGCGGGGCGCCTTTCGTTTCGCGTGTGTGTATGTTTTTTTTTTTCGTATTTGTTGTTGTGTCTGAGTGAGTGCGTATTTGTGGGAGTAGTTGGGATGGATGAATGTTTCTATATTTTATAGACCCGCATCGATTTCGTCCAGTTATTAACTGATTTTTCTGCCACAGTCAAGGTTTGGGAGGGGAGGTTATTACTAACATAATTTTGTTTGGTTTTTGTAAATATTTTTTACATTGTATATAATCATTGGGGATTTTTTAACTTGTAGTTTTTATTCCCTTCCCCTTACGAACAAAGGTTTGTACATATGGTGTTTATTTAGGAATTTCATTGAGACAATGACGTATTTTGGTGGATGTAGTAATGAGAGGTAAGTATGAATGTGTTGTTTTGGTGCTATGAATATTGTTTTGTATGATTGGGTCAGTGGTTGTGTCTAGCTAAGTTTTACAATTAAGACAAAAGATGACCGTCCTTTTCTCCATCCCCTTTTTCGGCCTTGTGCCACATTTACTACTGTATTTACCAGTAATATTTTCATCTGGGTTACCCACAAAGAACGCATATATTTTTATTGCCATCTCAAAGCATGCGTGAAATTGTCAAAAATATGAAAGAAAATGATCTACAATCTCAAAATTCTGTCTAAATTCCTGAGATGAGGTATCTTGTATTATAATTATTATGTACATTTATTTACATTATTCGAACTATTGTCCTCATCTTTGTCGCCATATTTATTACGACGTTTATTACAATGTTGTGGCCTAGCATCAGGAGATTTTTGTGGCCTAGCATATGTGCTGATTCCTTAATCATGGCACAGTGGATAAAGGCGTTGGTTAGATCCAGTGACAGGACCCAAACAGTGTGAGTTCAGTACCCGGTTAAGGCAGTGGAGAACTTTCAGAGGGAAAATTAACAGAACTGATAACTGACATCCATCGAACATGGTACGTGGAACTAGAAGTCTACCCCAGTGAGTGAAATAAAGAAAGGGTTCAGTTTGACATTCCAACCACCTGAAGAAGGCCGAAACGTTGTAATAAATTAAATATTGCGACAAAGAAGAGGACAATAGTCCGAACAATGTAACTCGAAATTGTTTTATTTTGTTTATGTTTGAAAATAAATCATCTTTGACTTTGACATTAAATAAATTACTTTGTTTGACAAAAGTAACTAGTTAGGTTTTTTTTTTTGTTTTTTTTAACCAAATTCTGTAAAATTAATTCTTAAATTTACTAAATTTCTTTGAAACAAATTTCTTGGAAAGATCTTGAAGTTTTAAGGGGTTTTAATTTTGTTGTTTTAACTTATCATCAGTAATAAAAAATTTTTTAAAAATCAGAAAAACAACAATTTGACATTGCCATACATTGTTCTGACATTGTTTTTTACTCAAACTATTTTGAGCAAGGAACAAATTCTTCTTTTACACCGGTTAGAGTAATTACATTGTTCTGTTTGTTCTTTAGAAACTACATGCATTCTATTTTCAAATAATTAATCTCTTTTAATTGTAATTTCCTTAAAAATAGTAAGTTTTAATGGTTACAAGATATGATCGAGCTAGAAAAAGAAATATCGAGTTCAATAACAAACAGCAAATAATCCTGATTGTTTTTCTATGAAAAGATTTTTAGATTCGCTATGAAAAGGTAAGTGAAACAACTCGTCATGGGCTTCATAAAAAGAAGCCACCTCTGCAAAAAATGCATTTTAAATTAGGTACCTCCACTTTTTCGGCATAAATTTTCGATATCTAAAGTGTAAAAAATGAATTTTTTTTAAATAGGAGAGTCTAAAGTATTTTTTAATTATTTTTTAAAAAAATTATTCCTTTTTAGCACGTTTGAAATTTTGGTTGAAATTTTTAAAATTTTTTTTTTAGATTCAGCGGTCAACGTAATATTTAGCATTGGGTTTTTTTAGCCCCTTTTTCAGTTGAAAACACATTAATGTGGAAATTCTTGTAAAAATCAAATAATTGTCGGATTTTAATGAAACTTTCAGAACTTATTAACAAATGAATGAATTTCTTTTAGAAATGTTTGTTCTTTAGAAAGTCGGGTAAATATATATATATATATATATATTTATATATTTTTTTTTTACATCTGATACCCTCCGCTTATTTAATTTTATGAAAACTCGAAACTGAGTGTCTCTGTCATTTTTTCTAGGGATGTTCAAGTTTTCGCTAAAAAAGTGGTATATCCTGATGAAGGTAAATTTTCACTTTGTTTCCCGAGCGCTAATATTCCTTCAAATTTTACCAAAATAGTCTTCCGTGCAAATGTACATGCTGAACTCAAAACAATTAAAGAAACCTACCTTTTTGGATGTTAACGACCAGGAAAAAATCAGACTTCTTCTCGGTCTTTCGTCAACCATTATTGGCTTATTGAGAAGTAATTATTGCAGAAGATATTCAGCTATAAAATTTGATATTTACTTCCTTTACAAAATTCCTTGCAGAAACCACTAAAGTGTAAAGTTTTTTTTATTTTTTTGTACTTAATGTAAGAAGAAAGTTAACTTTCAAATATATGTAAACATTGACAAATAAAAAAAGAATAACATAGTAATTTTTTTTTTTTTTAAGAAAAAGTTAACTTTCAAATATATGAAAATATCGACAAATAAAAGAATAACAAAGTAGTACAGTAAAGCATTTTTTTAATATTTAAAATTGAAAATAAAACAATAATTAATTCAATTGTAAAAGAGTAAGTTAAAAGTTTCATATCTATGGAAAAAATGACATTGACAATTTTAGAAAAATGCTATAAAGGAGATACTTCACTTACAAATATACATGGAAATTAGAGATGTCTATAATGAAGTAGTTTTAGGGTCCTGGATAGAATCTGCTTGCCTCTCTTAGGAAAACACAATATATTGTTTTAAATAAGCAGTTCAGTGTCCCGATCTTTTAATTATACCCTTAGTCGTCCTCCAAATTCTTTCAATCGTTTGCGTGTGGATATTTTGGTGTAGTCAAAGAAATTCTACTGAAACCTCTTCATTCATTTGAAAGCGTTGAATTGCTTTGTAGAAAAGTATGTCAAAAAAACGACATTATTACATCATTTTTGCACCAACCTAATACATAGTGATGGAAAAATTTGTGCAATTCAACATTTCTGCAGTAGCATGTAATGTAGATGAGGATGTGGAGTACAGTATTCGGATGAGCACATAGACTGGCGCCAACCCTGCTGACAGATGTCCGTATCATGAGTGGGGACCCCAAACCATCTTCCGTGGAATGCCCTTGATACCATTCACCTTGCTCGTTGCATGCCAATCTGAAAGTATGGTGTTGCAGAAAACCTGTCTCCAGTCCTAGCAGTTTGAATCATCCTAACAGCCGGAAAACAGAATATGGCTTCAGTGTTGGTGATAGGAAAAATACACTTTTGGAGAAGTCACGCTTGTCTGCGTGGAAAGTGCTACTTTTTGTAACACATTTCCTTGATCTTAGCTGGTGCCACAGGATAATGTTCGTAAACTTGTACATTGCGAAAATCACTTCAGTGAATTGGTGCATTCATTTAAACTTTGTGCATTGTGCAGTAATCAACACGAGTGAAGCTTCTATGCATGACTACTCGCGGCAAACATATGTAAGCAAAGCCAGTAATGGTGGTCATTCTGTCTATGCAGTGAGAAAGAAGTCAAACTTACATTGTCCATAACTTCTAAACAGTAATCGAGTGCAATGCTTTAATGTCATTTTTGAAATAATCAAGCAATTTCACACCAGAATGGTACATTCTCAATACCCTGGCTTTTGGTGCTTATTGTGTAAATTAACCAAAAAATCTTTCAAAAGTAAAATATACTTTCCAGAAGCATTGAGAAAAATTAGTTCTTTTCAAGTTCAATTGATCTGAATTGAAAGAAATATTTTTTAGTTTGAAATCTAACAGAAAAGTATATTTTTAACATGGAGATCTTGTTTTTTCAGATGTGTTGAGTAATTTATTGACAGCCCAATGTTTAGGAAATTTAAATCAAGTTGTAAGTTGAAACTTCATTTTTGTAAACAACAAGTTTGTAGTTAATTCTCCTGGGCAAAAGTGATTCGAGACAGGAGTGGGGTGGATTAGCCACCCATGCTCACTGAGGAGGTTTAATGAGAGATCGGAATTGCCCAAAATTACGTTGATAAATACAAACGTGTAAAGCAAATTCATCAGAAGTGAGACAAGTTGAAGCAGAAGAGACAAAAGCAGAAGAGAGAGGAGATGCTGTCGAATTCAGCCTTGTGCCAAACTTTACTAACAACAGCAAACCAGATTTTTTCCAGGTCGGCGATAGTATCACTTCAGATTTAGATGCTGGCTGGGCTGATAATTAATCGCTATCGAACTTTCATATGAACCAATTATTGTACGGGGGACAGATATAAAAACAGTATTTACTTTTGTTCAATTTGTTTGTGTGTGTGTTTTTTTTTTTTTTGGGGTTTTTTTATACGTCATTGCCCTGTTTGGACCAGCCCAACATGAAGATACTTGCAACAATCCGATCTTAGCTGCCTTATGATCAAACTTAAATCACAACGTGGGATAAGGTTAGCTCTGGATTGAAGTGGTCACTTCAACAACCAGCCGCAGTGTTGGAAGTCTTGGATGACAGATGAGGGTGTTGTACTAATGAATGAAAATATATTAGTAGAAATAAAATAGCATCATATATCAG